>JAODAL010016573.1:0-80283 GCA_025379985.1 Phyllomedusa bahiana | reverse complement strand
CCACGGGCCCAAAGACTCGCACGTGGGCTTCTTCTCTAAAAACCCTTTTCCCGGGCGGAGGGGAAAATTCCCTCCATTGGGGGCCCGGGAACTGCTGGCCATCAAACAGCCTTGGGGGAATTTCCGCTATCCCCCTCGAAGGAGCTCGCCCCCCCGGTTTCACCGTGTACACCGATCAAAAGAATCTTCTTTATCTGCAGACACCCCAAATTTGGGAAAAATTTCCCCGCAACCCCCGCGGGTTTCGTTTTTTTTTCCCCCCTTTTTTTATTTTCTACCCATTTTCGCCCGGCTAAAAAAAAAAGGGCAAGGCGGAGCTCTCCCCCCATGCTTCGGACTTTGATGGGGAAATAAAAACCTGCCCCAAACGACACTTTCAACCCCCCCTAAAAAGGTAATCTCCGCTGCCCCGGTTTAAAATCTTCGGAAAAATCCCCCCGGGGCAAGACTTATTTTACCCCCGGCTCTTCGGAAAAAATATTTTAATTTGGGGGACATTGCCCGAGGGGGAAAGGACATCCAGGGGTACAAAAGTCTTGTTTCCCTGATTTTCTCGCTTTTTGGGGGGCCTGCCCTGGGCTAAAGAGGGTTTCGTACATTCGTGGGAAATCTTGAAACTTCTGTGCCCAAAACAAAAGCCCTTTCCTCACAAACCCAAAACCATTTTGCTGAAGCCACTACCAATCCCTAACTGCCCTTGGACTAATTTCTAGGAAAATTTTACATGGATCCCCCTCCTTCCTTCGGTAAAAAACCCGGGGTGTGGGAGTCCCCCCGATGGTTCTCAAAGAGGGGCCCATTTTCGTTCCTCTGGGGGTCTCCCTTTGCTCCTCGTCTTCCCCCACCCGTTCTTCCAGCAAAAATTTTCCCCCTTCCCATGGTTTCCCCTCTTCTTTATTTTTTGGGCCCGGGGGAACCCAATTTTTTGTGCCCAAAGTTTGGCGCTCCCCTCTGTGCCCCGCAACGGGTTTAAATTTTGGGGACTTCTCCTCGGAAATTCCCATCCACAGCCCAATGGCCCAATGGAGGGGGTTTAAAACCAGGCCTGGGAAACTATCAAGCCATTTGTTTCGGCACGTCAAGCCCACTGGGTTAATCTGTTACCGGGGCCCTTCTCGTATAATTTTTTAGACTCGGAGCTGCGGGGTGCCCCCTTCTTCACCCTTTTCTGGCAATTTCCCGCACCCACCCCTCCCCTTTTTCGGTGCCCTCTGAGGTGTTGGCCTTTGGGGGGATCTGGTTTGCGTCCCTAAAACCAAAATATATCAGCCCACGCCTTCCTAACAGGCTTCTGCTCGCATGAAGAGGCAACAGACAAGCGGCAAAAGACCTTCCCCGTTTATTTCCCCGGGAAAGGAAAAGGGTTTGGGGGTTATCAGGAAAAATTCTCCCAAAAGGGATCCCCGCTAAAAAACGGGGCCCCCGGTTTCCTGGGACCTTTCCCGGGGTTCTAAAACCCATCAACCCAGGGGTTTCCTACAAGCTTCGATTTCCCCCGCCACGTTTCGTTTTCCCGAATTCCTTCCTTTGTCTCCCTTTTAAAAAGGCCAGGGGTTTCTAAAATCGCTTCTCTGGGAAAGCTGCTCCTCCACTCCCTGTAGAAATTCCCAATATCTTTCCCCAAAAGAGGGGTTTCTTGGCCCATGAAGACGATTAGAGGGAAGTTTCATTTTTTCATCGACTGGAAGGGGTTGGGGGCCAAAGAGAGGTCCTGGGAGCCAGGGGGAAAAATATTCTGGACCATAATGTAATCCGTAATTTTCCTTCAGGCCAGAAAAAGGGGGGGGGCCCAAAAGGGTGGGGGGGGAGTACTGCACGGATGCCCCCATCCCGGGTTTACAGGCGCATTCCCTGCCCAGCACCAAACCCCCGTGACCCCCAAAGCAGGGTCCCCGGGCCCCGCTCTTTCCCCCCCCCAAAGTTCCCCGGTGACTTAACCCCCCCCACGCTCCGCTGCAGTCCCCACGGCGCCTGCCCCGCCCCTTTGGGAAAGCGCCCCAAGGTAGTGTTAAAATTTTAAGGGGGAAACCACCGGTTTAAATTTGTTATTGCCGGTCCCGCCCTATTTTAAAACCGCCCTTTCCTGGTTTCCCTGCCGGGTCTTTAGGCCTTTTTTTCCCCCAAATGAGAAAGCGTTTCCTGAGTTAGCTCTGATTGCCGTGTTACCGTAAATTTTTTGCCTCCCTCCCTCGACCAAAAGAACCTTTGCCCCTGGGCCCCGCCTTATTGCCTTTCCCCGCTACGAGCCTGCCTGAGTAAATTTTGTACCCCCTATACCGGGGTGCCACCAAGCAAGTCACGTCAGGGGGAGTGACCTGGTAGACTCCCCCGAGCAAGTTATCCCGCTTTTCGGGGGCTCTGGGGAAAAACCGGGGGAAAACCCATTTTGATTCCGTTCCCCGGTTTTCCCCTTAAAACCATTTGTTTTCAGTGAAACCATTTGGGTCCACTAGGCGAACTGTGACAATTCGAGGTATTAAATTTTATACAGTCCTCTAAAATGGCAAGCCCCCAAAAAAAGCGTCGGTTTTCCCTTTTATTTGCGATTTCCCCGCAAAAAACCATTTGCAGAAAAAATTTTTACCTAGTTTAGGGGGTTGTGAGCTTTTTCTCAATTTTTTCTGCCCTTTTTTCTTTCCCATGTAGCACAGGGGCTTGTGTTGACTTCTACTGGTTCAGTCTTTGGTCCAACCTTTTTAGCTTTTAAAAATGGCTTTCCCGTTGGTTTTTGAGTAAGGCTTTTCCCTCCCCCCAAAGCCCATAAACCCCCCTTTGTCACGACCAACACCCGGGTGACATGTATGAAACTTGGCACCAACATGCCAGTTCTAAATTGATACAGAGGAGTGTAGAATGTGACAGTATGTACGAACCTGTTATATCTAGGTTAAAAAATCTGCCGTGTGGTATGCCTTACATAGCGCAGCAAAGCATATCTTTGGTGCATAACATATATGTTTGCCGCATTCAAAAGTGCCGTGCCTGGCGCAAGTTTTGCCGTATGACTGTACAGGGCTACAGTTATTTAGCGCAAAATACGCAAAAAATGTTGCAGCCCCATCGTATATGTCGCCCTTTGTCTTTACAGTAAATGCTGACACTTATTTTATCATTCATGTTTTCCATGTAATCCAAAAAAGAACTTCTATTTTTTATACTACTAATTCTTCCAATTGTTCTTTTGAATAATCTATGCCAGTATTAGATTGCTACTGCAATCTCTTTGTAGTTTTACTCTTATCTCTCACAAGTAACCACCAGGTAAAATTGCCTTCAAGTAATGGGCTACTTCGGCGCTTCCTGTCATTTTGGCGGCCAGCAAATCAGCTTAGAGCATAGAGCAGGGTGAGCTGGGTGTGCGACGTCATGACTGTGATGTGTATGCTTTCATTGGCTGGAAAAATCACATGACCTCGTTTTGCATAGAACAGCATTTCCTGTTCAGCATCAGTGTTTTAGTGTCTAACATTAGAGCAAGACGTGTGCTCCGTGTCTTTCAATACAGCTCAGCTCAGAGACACAGTTCTTCTCTTTATTCCTACAGACAACTATGCTTTTAGCTGTGAACATTAGAATATAGGCAGATTAGAGATTTTCAATTCTTATTTAGTTAGACACAGACTTTTAAAGAAGCATCTAGCGCTGTCCAGCCGTGGGGTGGGGGAGAGAGGGCGGGCGGACAGAAAGGCTTTGGAAAGGAAGGTGTATATTGTGCAGCCCAGACTCTGCTTTGAACCTGCATTCAAATGGCTTTTATTTTACCACTTTTAGGCCAGCACACCTCGCACCTGAGGTGAAATTGTACTTTTTATTTTGTGCGTTCCAGTTTTTTTCAAATAGCCACATTGTACTAGTAACTGTTGGTGTATTTCATTGGTGCATAAACCACCTTTTGTTATCCGTATAACTTTTAAATAGCTGTATTGCACTTTGGTGTGCCCCAGTTTTGTTCAAATAGCCACCTTGTACTTAAATTTGGATACAGAAATTTTGTAGTAACTGTTGGTGTATTTCATTGGTGCAAAAACCACCTTTTGTTATCTGTAACTTTTCAATAGCTGTATTGCACTTTTGTGCGCCCAGTTTTTTTTCAAATACCCTTACTTAATTGATACAGAAATTTGTACTAACGTTGTGTATTTAATTGGTGCAAAGCCACCTTTTCTTATCCGTATAACTTTAAATACGTATTGCACTTTGGTGCGCCACAGTTTTTTTCAAATAGCCACCTTGTACTTAAATTTGGATACAGAAATTTTGTAGTAACTGTTGGTGTATTTAATTGGTGCAAAAAACGAAATTTCTTATACGTATAACTTTTAAATAGCTGTATTGCACTTTGGTGCGCCCCAGTTTTTTTCAAATATCCACGTTGTACGACAATTTTGATAGAAAAATATTCTAGTAACTGTTCTCGTTTGTCATTGCTGCAAAAAACGCAATTTCTCATCCGTGTAACTTTTGAATATTTTTATTGTGCTCGGTGAATCTCAGTTTGGCGCAGATAGCGCACTTGTATGATAGTTTGTTGAAAACTATCAATTCCTAGTCCTACTGGGCAGTTGTAAATCCCTGGGACTGAAGGAAGAACACTGTTGATTTTGTCTTACGGTTCTTCCACCAGACCGCATTTCACAGATATTCGATAGAAACAATTCTGTTTCTAATCCTAGTTGGCTGTTGGAAATTAGAGGGATTTAAGAATAGCTGTGATTTGCCGTCTTTCAATAAGAGACTGTCAAAAACTCTTCCATACCTTTTTAAATTTTTATCTTTCTGAACATAGAGCGAAATGCAGGTGGTAAGCGAGCAAAGAGGGGAGAAGGACATGGAGGTAGAGGTACGAGAGAAGGTGCTCCTTCCAGTGCTGGTGACAACACGCAAGCCAGCGAATCTTCGGTTGCAGGACCGTAAGGCCTGTCATCGCTAGGTCGGTGACCTGTGAATCTCAGTAACAAACATTGTCGCCAATCTGTTCTTCTGTGGTTAATGCAACCTGCATCCAGCAGTCTTACCTCCTCGTCCTCCCAGTCACACCCACTCCAGCCCTGCTAGCTGAACTTGCGTGATTCACGTTTATAGCCTCACCTGCCTTGATCAGTAATTTCCTTCAACCACTTGACAGAAATGCAGGTTTCAAAGCCTCGTTGACCACTGGGACATCTGTTTCGTTGCTTCCATCTTCTATGTAGGTGGAACAATCACCGTATAGATGCAAGTAGCTCTAGCAGCAGCATATTGAAAACGAGTTTTTTAAATATTTCCTTATTGCGAAATTTTTCTGCTGATGGTCATAAGGGCACCTTGGGGTTTTTGGGTCATGCTGCGTTACAGGATAGGGATAGTCAATGTCCATTCACTAAAATATACTTCAAAGACTACTTTCTTCCAGCACTTTTTAACCTGTGGGTCATGCAGGTTTGAGGGTCATGCTGCGGTCCAGGACAGGCATAGTCAATTTTTCTGTTCAACTAAAATGCTGGTGGAATGACTCATTTTGCCGGCACTTTTTAATCTGTCGGTCAGACAGGTTTAATGGTCATACTGCGGTCCAGGACAGGTATAGTCAATGTCCAGCACAACTAAACTGGTGCTTGAAAGACTCCTTTTTCCGCCACTTTTTTAATCTGGGGGTCATGCAGATTTGATTGTCATGCTGTGGAACAGGACAGGTATAGTCAATGTCCAGTTCAACTAAAATGGTGGTTGAAAGACTCCTTTTTCCGGCACTTTTTAAGCTGTGGGTCAGACAGGTTGCAGGGTCATGCTGCCGTCCAGGACAGGCATAGTCAATGTCCAGTTCAACTAAAATGGTGGTTCAACGACTCCTTTTTCCGGGCACTTTTTAATCTGAGGATCATGCTGCGGTCCAGGACAGGTATAGTCAATGTCCAGTTCAACTAAAATGGTGGTTGAAAGACTCCTTTTTCCGGCACTTTTTAATCTGTGGTTCAGACAGGTATAAGGGTCATGCTGCGGCCCAGGACAGGCATAGTCAATGTCCAGTTCAACTAAAATGGTGGTTCAAAGACTCCTTTTTCCGGCACATTTTAATACGTGGGTCAGACAGGTTAATGGTCATACTGCGGCCCAGGACAGGGATAGTCAAGGTCCAGTACAAGTAAAATGGTGGTTCAAAGACTCCTTTTTCTGGCACTTTTTAATCTGTGGGTCAGACAGGTTTAATGGTCCAGGACAGGTATAGTCAATGTCCAGTTCAACTAAAATGAAGGGTTCAAAGAATACTGCCTTCTGGCACTTTTTAATTTGTGGTTCATGCAGGTTTAAGGGTCATGCTGTGGTACAAGACAGGGATAGTGAATGGTCTGTGACTTTTTCTGTGACTTTTATAACCTAATTATCTTGCCTAAGATGTAGCACGTATCCAGTTTACTGTTGTGGATGTTAATTCCAGCTTCTCCAGCCCTGTTTGGGTGTAAGAATGAAGGTGTTGTTCCTCTCCCATAGACTAATGGTCATCGGCGATGATCTGTTATAGACTATTGGATATTGTCATGATAATTGCCGATATCGACTATCAAATCGATAACGATAGTTGACACAATCGCTCATCACTAGCCATGATCCTTCCAAGCAGGTTCTATCTATTTTATGGACCATCTGCAGAGAAGGATTTTTGGGGGAGTTTTCTCTTCTTCTGGAGCTAGGCTCTATCATGAGGAAGAAAGATGGATGTTTAAAGGGGTCTCACTACAGAGATTAGCTTTCAACATGTAGGGAACACGGAGCTTATATGCTAATCACCGACAGCCTTATCAGGAAGTGATAGGATGCATGAATGAAAAAATTCTGCTGGCTGTATGAAACATGGTGAGACAACCCCTTTAAGGCTTTCTATTGCCAACTCTGGTCTGAAAGAGATCATGGTGAAGAACAGTTACTCACTACTACTGATCTCAAAGTTGTTTGACTTAAAGGGGTTCTCCAGGACTATCTTTTTATCTGTTATAGAGCTCACAACTTGAACTTTGTAAATACTTAAATTATTAAAAACTTGTTATAAAAAAAAACTTAAATTATTAACAATTATTAATTATTAAAAAATATTTACCTGCTCTGCTTTGCAAAACCAGGCAGAGAGCTATTTACACCATTACTTCCTACTTCCTGCAAATCATGGCCTCAATAAACATTTTGTCATTACTCAGTGCGTGTGCTTTGAAGCCAGGCTCAGCTCAGAAGCACTCCCCTGTAGTGGGCGTGACCTGAACAGAGAAAGATCTGGCTGCTTCTAGTGAGTCATCAGTCACTATGTAAACAGAAGTGCTGACAGGAATGTAATCATTCAGTACAATCATGTGGAGACATACAGTGATAACTATGTGTACATAGTGACTCATCAATGCTAGCTGCTAGAGTCTAGGTGTCTTCATTTTTGTGTACTGATAGGAGAAAATGTCTTTTTTTGATAAATTTACTAAATAGACCTTTTCACCTGGTCAGAAGACTTGCATTGTTTGATTGCTGAATGTGCATTAGGATCTCTGAAATTATCAATCAGCAGTCAGAAAAAGTCTGCCTACTGCTTTTTATATAGTAGCGGTACCAGGGTGAAGCATTATGAGATGCTGCCCTGACATCACTGGATGCAGGGACGATGCCACATCCCCTACAGCAGGCACACAGCTTTTCCATGATCAAAAATTGATTGCTGTGGAGGATGTGAAATTTTCCACCTTTCTTGGATGCTAGATAGGTTATTCAGTTTCCCAGAAAGCTGCCACATTCCCCACAGCAATCAGAGTTACAATGAGGAGATAGCTGTATACCTGCTGTGGGGGCTGTACAGCACATACATAGAAATAAATAAATAAACTAAATCATATACATTTGTACATGTATTACATATATTATAGGTGAGGAAAAAATGTTTTTTTTTGCCATGTTACAAACTTTTTGGTGCACGGTTTTTATAACACAGCCTGCTGCAGGCTACCAGGAAGTGAAGTGGAGCAGAGATGCAGGGGAATGAGGTGTACAGCGCAGGGCTGAATGTATGGATGAGGAGGTGGGGGCAGAGAAGTCCTAGAGAAGTCCTAGATTGCAACTGCATTGGATTCTGGAACTTGTAGGAAAGAGCCGTTGGTGAATTTCTGACCCTCCCACAGCCAGGAAGTTTCACTGATCTTGTGATGAATAAGAAGGCAAAAGAAAAGAAAAGCAACACATGAAGGTTGTGAGATATCTTTACTTTTCCATATAAATGCTGTTTATAGTGTTCTATAAAATCATTAAACTCATGGATAACCCTTTTAAGGCAGCATGTCATTTCTACAAGTTAAATCTATGTGAGGTCTACAAAGTAATCCAGATTTAATAGGGAATGTAGTGAAAAACTGCTTTCAACCTTCAAGATGGGAAACAAAAATCCCTTAGTGTGGCCTTGTATGAACCAGCGGGTTTTTTGGGGGAAGTACTTTAAATGAAAATTTCCCGGATTTTCCTTACACTACCCCCTTGGGTTTGCCTTATAACCCCTTGTCTGTTCCATTTGATTCAAAAGATGCATTGGGTGCATGTAGCTCTATGTTGCTATGCTTCAAATGAGAACCCCTTGTATGTCAAGTTGGAGAAGTGCCTGACTGAGAAACAAGAGCAACACTTTCTGGGTTGCTTCATTATTTTGAAAGCTTTCCCCATAGTTTTTAGACAAATTTCCACAGTCCAAAAAATGCTGCCCTATAAGTCTGCAGGCTTTTCTTCGTTGGGGTGCTCTATTAATGCTGATTTATTTGAAATGTTTCTAAACTAGAAAGGGGAGAACCCTTTTTCGTTTTTTTTTGTTCTGCCTCAGTACTTCGACTTTAACGTGGTTTTAAGGCCTTTTTTTTTCTGGAAGTCAATGCCTCGTCTCTCAGCAGTTGAAGAAGATTAAATAAAAAGGGACTTATTATTCAAGAAATTTTTTTCTGGCAAGAACTACTCCACTGCGGATCATGAGCTACTAAAGGTAAAACTCAAATCTGAGGAGTGGCAACACCTCTTGGAGGAACAAAATTTTTCGGGTGATCATCTTACAAAATTTACGGGGGATTTCCTTTGTTTCAGCTCTAAGATAAAATTATCAGCATATTGGGCCTTTATTAAATTCTTACTTTTTTTTTTTTGTTCTCCCCATTTTTTTTCTCCAAAAGAAAGAGATGACCTTTCCAGGTCCTTTAATTTTGTCAGTTTTCCCTTTCTGAGGTCCTAAATTTAAATTGACCCTGGCTGTTTTTTGGCCACAAATTGACTCTAAAAAAATTGAGGTTCCATCTATGGTTGTTTTTTTTGAGTGTCCAGATTTCCAAGCAAGGTGTTATCCTGGGCACCTTGTTCTCTGCTGTCTGGTTATTCCCAGTCAAATGTGGCTGTGAATCCCTCTCCCACTTTTAATGGTGGCCATTTTTGGTGAAAAGGGTGTCCGGAGTTTTTCAGGGGTTTAAAAAGTGAGAAATTTTTTGGGGCTTTATTTTTGACTGTTCACTGCATTTTCTAGCCAGCTTAAAACCCCTTTTTATTTTAGAGTTGGATCCCTTAATTTTCCAATGGCCTCATTAAAATTTTTTTTCACCACAATTGTTTTTCCTAGAATGTTGTGTTGAGTTTGGTTTTTTCAAGATAAAAAGTGCAGACATGCTTGATCTACGGCCATGTAAATTGATTGGAAAAATTCAACAATTATCGGGGAATTATTTTACATGTTATGTTATATTAGTGAAGTACATGCAGTAATTGGTGGGTCTAGTAGTGCCTTTTAAAGGGGTACAGTGCGGGTATTGAAATTTTGTTTTTTGGGGCCTCCTTACAGGGGGTTTTATTTTTGGGGGGTTGCTTTGCGGGGGTTTTCTATTAGCCCCTTTCTCAAAAAGGGTAAAGTGATTTACTACAGGGCCCCTGAAACTGTCTTCCCTTTTTTTAAAGTGAAGGTTTTTATCCCGTAAATTTTTTGGGGTTTTTCTGGAAGCCCTCTTTTACATTTTTTTCAGTTCGGTACAAATTTGGCCCCTTTTATTTCCTTTACCTGAAAATTTTGGGGGTTGCATGGGGTTTTTGGGGGTTCTAAAAAGGGGCCTCTTTTAACAGTACGGGGGGTTTTTAATTCATGCCCCTTTTTATGCTTTTTTTTTGGTTTTATTTTTGGGGGCTTTTCCCATTTAATTGGGGGTTTTTATTGCCCCTTTCTTCCCATTTACGGGAAATTTTTTAATTCTTTGTCCTGTACTGCTTTTTAACCAATGTTTTTAAGGGGAGGTGCATGCAGTAAAAATTTTTGGTGGTTCTAGTAGGGGGCCCTCTTTCCCCAGTACAGTGCATTTTGGCTACTTTTTCATGTACTGTTTTTTACATTTTTTCCGGGGAAGGGAGAAAAGCTTTTTTTGGGGCCCCCTGGAGGGAGGTTTCCCTTTTTTTTTTTTCCGGGTTTTTCCCTTTGTTTTTTAACCAAAGTACATGCCCCCAAAGAAAAGTCCCTTTCCTTGGGTGACATTTTGGGGCTTCAAAACTAATTACCAGGTTTCCATAAAGTTATGGTTCCAACATACAATGGTCATGCTGGAACTAATTAATAATGTACATTGAGGCAGGGAGACAATTTATCCTAGTTGATATTGATCCAAAGTATTTCAGCCATTTAATTTACCTTTTCCACGCAAAGATTTTTATGTTTAATAAATTATTGTATTATTTTTATTGTAAAGTTATTTATTGTATTTTGTTCAATTCAACCTTTACTTTTACTTGCCATTACATTTTCAATGGGTATTCTTTATTCAGATGAATGTAAACTTCTACAGTATAATTTTGTCTCCTGGATCTAGTCATTTTGTGAACACTTCATGCTTTTGTCTGCAACTGAGAAAGCACATTCCAAATAATATTATTTAAGCTCATAATATTGCTAGCTCCTCAGTGTATAAGTGACAAGTACAGTTTAATGGTAAGTTTTCCTTAGAGATGAATTATCCATGATATTTTAATATGTAACTTTACTTAAATGTACTTTTGGGTCATTTTTCCTAAGTTGCTTGTGATTTGCTGATTGCAATTAAGCCTCTGCAATGCAAAGTAATTTGTACGGCAATAGACGTGCGGTTGCTGTGGTCTAATGTCAAAGACATTGTTGAATCTATGGGCAAAGCTACATTTACAGTATTTCAAACCATTTGGACTAATAATGTCTCGGGTGGCCAGCTGCAGTGTTATTTTAGCATTAAATTTGAAACTAATGGTAATTCCTGATACTACAGTGTGCAAGACGGGCAGCAAGGAGGGAAGTTTTGTGAAAATAAGGAGACATATACCTGTAGTTATTAATATTAAAGACAATAGTAGAATAGAGCTGGGATTTTTATGCTAAGGGAAATATAATTAATATACTTATAAAAATAGTGTACTTTTCCTAAAGGACCACAAAACCAACATGGAATCTGGTTACATAAAATATATATGTGGAAAAGTTCAAAAGCTTTACAGAACGGCAGAATTCTGACATGAAACTGTGTATGTCATCTATTTATAGGCAATTCATCAGGTTTTAACTGCCAGACACTATAAGCTGGTCATAGCCATTAAAAAAGTCTGCTGGCTATAGACATTTGCTATAGACACTAATTGTGATACAACAGCTTACCTTAAAGGGGTTGTCTCACTACAAAGATTAGCTTTCCACGTGTAAGAAACATTAAATCAATATTTTTTCCAATTACATTCCTCATTTTATTTTCCCTGGTCAGAAGATAAGAGAGATTTTATCTGTTCTGAGTGCACACATATTTCTCTGGTTACTGCCGTTCTCTCACTTACTGATTAGACAGAGAGGATGAAGTGATGTCACCAGGATGGATGGCAGCTTTAGAACAGAGTGTGTTATCTTTAACAGACAAAGGAGATTGTTTACTTTGCGCTTTGTAGTTATGAGCACTATAGATTTAATCTCCTGCAGTCATGCAGTGCAATTAGAAGAGCAGGGAAAACGGAGCTGATATGCTAATCAATGTTATAGAACCACCCACAACCTAACCAGGAAGAGAGAGAATTAAGCTGACTGTGGCTCTGTGAAAAGCATGTTGAGACAACCCCTTTAATGGTATACATTTGTTATATCATAGTATGTTACCAGTCTGGACTCAACTTGTGATGTGACAGTAGGAGGCGTCGCTAGGCAGTTTTATCCAGGGCTTATGTCGGTGCCCCGAACCTCACCGGGCTCTAGGCAGCTGCTGGACACACATACAGCTGAAGGCTGCCGTGGAGCAGAGAGCACCGTGGAGTTACTCGGCGAGCCGGCACAGGCAGTGTCACGCCATCTGTGCCAGGAAGAAGACGGAGCCGAGCAGGAGCGGAGGACAGGTGAGTACAGTCATTTTTTTTTATTACCCTGTCTAGCGGTTTATTGGGGCGATATTACCCTGCCTATTGTTTTATTGGAGCCGTATTACCCTGCTTATTGTCTTACTGGAGCCATTTTACCCTGCCTATTGTTTTACTGGGGCCATATTACCTGCCTATTGTTTTACTAGGGCCATATTACCTGCCAATTGTATTAATGCAGCCATATTACCTGCCTATTGTTTTATTGGGGCCATATTACCCTGCCTATTTTACTGCAGCCATACTACCTGCCTATTGTTTTACCGGGGCTATATTACCCTGCCTATTGTTTTGCTGGGGCCATATTACCTGACTATTGTTTTTACTGGGGCCATATTACCTGCCTATTGTTTTACTGTGGCCATATTACCTGCCTATTGTTTTATTGGGGCCATATTACCCTGACTATTGTTTTACTGGGGCTATATCACTTTGCCTATTTTTTTTATTGGGGCCATATTACCCTGTCTATAGTTTTACTGGGACCATATTACCTGCCTATTGTTTTATTGGGGCCATATTACCCTTCACAGAAAAAATAACTATACAAAAAAGGGTTAATATCACCTTATGAACACACTACACTCTTAAATACTTGTATACAATACAATAATATCCAAAACCATTACAAAACCAAGAGAGGTATCTCTGTCTAGCGATTTACTGGGGCCATCTTACCTGCCTAGCTATAATGTGGGCCACATTACCTGTCTCGCAATTTACAGGGGACCATATTACCTGTCTAGCTATATACTGGGGGCCATATTACCTGCCTATCTATATACTGGGGGGCCATATTAACTTCCTATCTATATACTGGGGGCCCTATTACTTGCCTATCTATACTATAGCCCCTACTACCTGCCTACCTATACTGGGGGACCTATTACCTGCCTACCTATACTGGGGGACCTATTACCTGCCTACCTATACTGGGGGCCCTATTACCTGCATACCTGTACTGGGAGCCCTATTACCTGCCTACATTTACTGGGAGTCATTTTACCTACCTATATGTACTGGGGGCCCTATTACCTACCTATATGTACCGGATTACCCTATTACCTACCTATATGTACCGGGAGGCTCTATTCTCTATATATACTGTGGGCCCAACTATCTATATATACTGGGGGGGCCCTATTTCTTATCTACAGACTGGGGGATCCTATTATGTATATATCTACCTACTGGGGAACATATAACCTTTATACCTACCTACTGGGGAATATATAACCTATATACCTACCTACTGAGGAGACCTTTATACCTACCTAGTGGGATGGGGTCTATAAACCTACCTAATGGGGGCTTATAAAGAAATGATATGTGACTCTCCATCCCCCACAGCAGAGGCCTGGCTTTTCTATCATACCCTCAATAGGTAGGTGGGTATATAGACAATGCTGGACCAAGATGGCGGTTTCCCCACGTCATAGGTCGGTAAGGGGTTACAGTCTTGAGAAACCTCTTACAGAGGATGTATCATTACATTAAATGGTCTTCAGAATAAGGGAACAGCGAAAACAAGCAACTTTGCAATTGGATGTCATTTGCAAAGCTGTCTTGTTTTCACAGTTTGCCTTATCTTCGTTTTGTATAAACTTTGTTCCCGAGTGCCGGTCGGATCCCACCTCCTTTCATTTCATTGGCTGACGGCTCTACTAATTCACATTCTGTCTGGCACCCGGTCGTATTCACGGGAGCGTGCATTCCTGCCTCTCTCACTCAGAATAAGGGGCCGGCAACATTTCACTCTGCACAGTTAGCAGCTCCACAGTAACACTGCAGCTGCTTCTACAATCAGAAAACAGCAGAATTGTGCTCGGTGCCTAATGCTTCTGCGTGTAAACAGAAGGGAGACAGATCTATGCTGCTCTGGATGAGTTCATAGAAGACTGGATTCAACTGTAACAAACCTCCAGCTGTGAGAGGAGAAGAGATCAGGGCTCTGAGTTCATAGCAGACTGTCTAGACTGAATGCAGGTATGTAAACATATACAGCTCTTACAACCTAAGACTGCCTAGGGAGAGGAACCCCAGGGACCTGTGGCCTCAGATGGGGGGGGGAAGCACACTGACTCGGGAGCGAGCATGAACCGTGAAGGGGGATGTCAGTTAAAAAAAACCCAGCTGGGAGGGGAAGAAACGCCCCTGGATTTGCAGAGCTGAGAAACTGAGATTACATTGAAACACACGAACTGATGAAGCGATAAATCCCCTTTAAGTGATGACCCTATTTCAACTAGGAAAAAGGAACCTTAGATACAGCTGTTATCCTTGCCTTGGGTTCATATTAAACTCCCCAATTTGATTAACCTGAGTGTCCACTCATGCTCAAGAGTTTAGTGACCTGTCTATTGCTTTAATTTTGGACGTCTGCTTTCTTTCTCATCACAACAAGGAAAATGTCATCCAATGGCACACCATTAAATTATCATCTACAAAGATTCAGATCTTGTCAGCTTTGCCAGTGCTTGGCATATACTCAGTGCTATAAATGATTACAGATAGCACAATCCATGCCTTTACTTCATCACCGAATTCATTGGTGACGTCTAACAATTTTACGACCAGTTATTGAGCTTTATTCCCAAATAAATCCTTTGTTTCAGGTAACCTTTATGTAAAATGAGCTAATAGGAAAGTACAGAGCATGCTCTCCAGAAAATAACAAAGAAGGTTAATATAAAATTAGATTATTCCATGCCCCCCGCATAATAAAATGTAATTATATGTTAAGCCTAAAACACTATCCAAAAGATGTCATCAAAAGGGTAAAAAGACAAAAGTAACAAACATAAAAGTGGGCCAAGGTTTAGCAAATACAGATGTGTTTGCTTCCTTTCCTCAGTATCAAAGCCACATCTCCAATGTGGATTTTATTAATGCTTGAAAGACAACACAGAGATAGTTACAAGTTCAAGATGTTATTGGATTCTACTTGCCACATTTTTTGTTTACCATTTGTTTCAAGTTTTAAAAAATTACCGAGACTGCTCGTTTTCAGGTGGCACATCCTAACCTGAATATCGAAGCCGAGTGATAATTCCAAGAGCATACACCGTGAGGAGGCAAGGTCAAATCTGTAATACATCTCAGCTCATTATGCTTGGTGTGGGATATGATATCATTGGCTGATCGGGTCAAGAAAGTCACGTAGGTCGAACAATAGCCTCGGTTAACATCTGTAACACGATGGAAAATATTAATCCTGCTTTTACGTTGTTGGCAACAAACCCTAAAGGATGTGGCTGCCAGGTCCTTTCCCAATGTCGGGCTTGACAGGCATGACTTTTGTATTACTATTGTTTTTATTTATGGGACAGCTACTTATTATGTCTAAAGAACAAGTAACAAACAACATAACGTTCAGTCTTGTTAGGGGCGGAGATGAAATACTTTGTAGTGCTCTTAGAACTGTCAAGGATAAAAAGAACGTTAGCATAGATATGGAAGGTCAACATTATTACAGACTCTCTTGGGGCGTCCTTTGGTCTTTTTAAGGAGTCTAGAGTGTTTTGGTCACTCGTCTGGTATGTTTCACCTGCAAGTCAAAATAGTCACATAGCTTGATGTTTCTAGACCCTTGAAAGGTATCGTAGACTATCATATTACTTCTTAAACTTTGAAGCAGGCTTCACTGGTGACAGGCCACAGTTATTGATGAGGTGTAGAATACCTACCAAGTGTGCCCTTAACTCTTTTGGACAGTTAAACTTTCTCTGGACATGATGCTTTGTTCCCAATAGGGTTAGACTATCACAGATGGCTTCAATACTGAAGATATTCTTCCATGCAAATTAGTATAGGAATTGGAATTACAGGTGTGTAGAAGCATGGAAAAGTAAGTGCTGTGCTGGTGTTAGGGGACTATGGATTACAGTGGTGGCTCTGTTGCTAACTGTAGGGAATCATGGCTTGCATGAGGAGCATTGTGACTAGTACTGTGGTTGATACTGTTAACTGGGCTCTGTGAAACTTTTGACAATAAACCAACGAACCTTAAACAGCCTCTGCTTTCCTGCCTAACCCATACAATGTAGAATGAAATGTAGAATGAACTTTGGCAACTTTTTAGTTTTCCTTCAAAAATATGGGCCACATGTATGAAAACTGTCTAGGTCTACGACTTTCCTTGTTACCCATGGCAACCCATCAGAGCTCCTCTTTCATTTCATATAGTGCTCAGAATAAATAAAAGGGAGCTTTAATTGGTTGCTATGGGCAACAAAGAAAGTCTTAGACCTAGCAGTTTTCATACATGTCCCCCAATGAGTCTCTCGACAAAGTAAATTAAATCAGTGATCTATGAAAAAATTTAAAATGTGCTAAGTCATTTTGAATATAATTTTAGAGAGTACATCTAGATAGAACTCACACATTTACACTATATATGTGGTATGTGGTAACTTTGAAAATCCTTGATGTAAAGATTTAGAAATTCTTATGCCATTTTGTCCTCTCCTGCTTATTAGTGAAGCAAGATTTTCTCTGTTATGTCTGTCTTCTCTTGTGTGTATTTGAAGTGGTTGCATGGCAACTGTTTAGGATCTTTGTATGTCAGCTGACCTGGCTGCACACCTAGAGCGCGTTAGCTACTCCTAACCTCTAGAAGGCTTATTTGAGTCTGACTGCAGAGTATACTGAAAGGTTTCTTGTCTATGCCTGTTTTGTAAAGTTCTAGTATATTATGGTCTCAGTCAAGTTATGGCAAGTTGTAGTATATTGTAGTTCTTTCTCTGTGCTTTGACGATGATGTCTCTGGATCCTAGAGCCCCTTTCTCTATTAGGGTCAATTGTAGCTTAGGAACATTTTTTAGGAATAGCTTAAAGGGTCTTTTTTCCAGGGATAGATGTTTTTATTTGGCCCAGTTTCAGCATTGGGGCTATTTTTAAAAGCAAAAAAATTTTGGGACAGTTAGTTACAATCAGAAATCATTTTTTTGGGTCTGCTTTTTGGGATTGTACTTACGTGGGGAACACCCTTCACTAACAGTGCCCCGGGGTACCAAATCCTCCTGCTGTCCATTTTGCTGAATCATCAAAAAAAAAAAAAAAATTATTTAATTTTTTCTTATTTTTTGTTTAAAATAAAAAACTTCTTTTAAGTTTTTTCTTTGCGGGCTCCCTGTACTTCCCTTTTGGGTTTTTTTTGGGGTTTTGGAGCACACCAGCATTGCTACCACCAACCAACATGACACCCATGACTTGTGTTTTTTGGGGGGGGGGGGGGTGGGGGGGGGGGGGGGCAATATCATCTATCATTCTTTTTTGAATTTTTAAGGTTTTTTTTTGGGTTTCTTTCAAAAACCCCCTCTACTTTCGGTATCGTATTAGAAACAAAATTTTAACCCCTGGGAAAAACTTTTTTTAGCCATCACTGTTCTTGTGCCACTTGGGGTTTTTTGTGTCCCCCCCCCCCCCCCCCACCACCACCCCCAAATGTTTTTCACTTTATTACTCTTTTTATCCTACCCAAATTAAACCCTTATAAAGACAAAAAGCAGTAAAAGGTTGGCATGACTGCTGGGGAAAATTTGGTTTGGGTACATTTCATTTAAGGAATAAATAGGATGTCAGGGGGGGAAAAACAAGCTCTGGTGGTGCTGGAATGGTGATGGCAGGAAAAGTAATCTCTGGTTATTTATCCATTTTAATGCAGTATCAGGCAGCTGTGGGTGTTGTGTAAAGGATTTTCCTTTTTAAAGGGGGGGTTTTCTATCAAAAATTTTAAAACATTTAAAATTATTTTTCAAAAAAGAACAAAAAGGGCCTGGAGCTCCAGCTAATGTGATACTGATCAAAAAAAAAGGCTACCATTGTGGATTATCAAGAGCTCCTGGTGCACCACCCCAAAATTTATATATATAGCCAATCAGGGGCTGGAACAATGACGTTCCCATTTAGAAGAAGTGAAACATAAACAGAGGCCCAGCGCTGGAACAGAGGAGCAGAAGAAGGGGAGTAAATTTTTTTTTTTAAATTATTATTTTTTTTGGGGCAAAAAGGAGATTCAATTTTTCAGGGTTTCATAGTTTGAAAGGGGGCCGAAAAAAGAAAAAACGTCCTTTCCATTTCACCTTTTTTCTGGCTAAGGGTTGATCCGGGGAAGGCAAAAAACCCCAATGAGGAAAGAACCAAATTTTTTCCTAAATTTTAGGGAAAAAATTTCCCTTTCCCCACTCCAATCGGCCCAATAAAAAAAATCCCGGGATAAATGACCCCTCTCCTGAATCCTAGACACTATTGTAAAGGTCATAAAGCGAAAAAGGTTCTCCTTTTTCCCCACCCCCGGAACCCCAAAATCAGGTTTAAAGTGCAGGGGCCCGGCCAAGGGAAAAGAAAGGGGCCCAGACGCTTTTGTTCTGGTCCAATCTTATCCTTTTGCACTCACTAACCTTTTTTTCCAGCGCGGCACACTATTTTAAATGGGATCCCTGGGGGGGGGGCCTGCGCATGGGACAGTCCATAGGGGGGGGTTTGAGCACAAAATTCTCTTTTGGTTTCAAAGTAGTTGCCGGGGCCAGATAAATTTTTCGGGTTTTGTATCAGTCATCCCTTCCCTTTGGGACATGTAGTCGAAACTCATCGTTTGTTGGCAGGAAATATACAGGGAAAATCGTGGCCATTTTTAAAAATGCCTCAATTCGCACAATCATCGTCCTCAAATGGATATCTTTTGGGGCCCTTATAAGGGGGAAAAGTTTTGTTTTTTTCTTATAAACAAATTTTAGCTTATTAAAAACAAAACCTGTACACATATTACTTTAAAACCCTTTCACTTTCCCCCCTAAAATCCCAATTTTCCCCTATACCCAAATCTAATTTAACATAGTTTTTACCGTGGAGCCTAAAATCGGGGGGAAAGGGGGTTTGGGGGAAATTTCTTCTGAGGATTCGCAAAGAGCCATTTCTAAAAGCAACTCCCTGCCCTTCCCCCTCACAACCAACCTTTCGATTGGGGCCCCTTTTAAAACCCAAAATTAATTGATTCATTCTGTGTTTTTGGCCCATTTTCCTTTACTGTTTGGGGGGGAATGTCTCTATCTTTTTTTTGCATCAGAGGTTCCTTTTTTTGCATTGAAACAAACCACCTTTTTCCTCCAGACATTTTGGCTATTAATTTTTTAAAAAGGGGGGACAAAAACAGCAAAAACAAACAGAAAAACCCCACCAAAAAAACCCAAAGGTAAAAATTGTACCAATTTTTTTTGTAACCATTGCTTCCACCCCCCAGCCAAAACCGTAAACCAATTAGCCCGGGAAAAGTATCCACTCCCTGAATTCCCCCTTAAAATTTTCTTTCGAAAAATTCCGGGATTTTCCCGGGGCAACGGTAATCTTCCCTTTCACCCCTGTGTTGTCTGGGATTTTAAGTACAACATTCTTCCCCTACCATACCACAAACCCCCCCTTTCCCCTTTCCGGCAAAAACCCTTTGTCTATTGCCAATGGGTTTTCTGCGGGGTTCATTCTGGTATTGGGGCCTACCCTCGTAGACCCCCTTGGAATCCATCTCGGGCTGAAATTGAAAAAACCCCGGTTTTTGGTTATAATAAAATAAAATTTTAATCCAATCTACATTTTTTTTGAATTTGGACCTGTGGAATAAGAGGGGAAACCCCTTTCCCGCTATCTGGCCCTTGGGGCAAAAACTGGTCTGGGCCCCCCCTAGGGACCCCTATGGCCCCAATGTAAAACTTTGGGAACCCCCCACCCGAGCAAATTTTTGGATTGTTCTTTTTTTTCCCCTTGGGGAAGGGCCCGCTATGGGGAGCCGGATCCCAGGGGAAAAACGGCTCTAAAAGGCAAGGGACAATTTAAACCCCAGCGTACTTTTGCCCTTTTCCACGGGGGTGGTAATCTCTTCTTAATCTCCCAAACTCCCACAACCAGAAGACATCTAGCAAGATACCTGTGTGTTTTGAAGAGTTCCCCCTGGGGTTTAAATTTTTTCCTGACAAAATCCTTCAAGAAGATTCCAAGAAGGTTTTTTGGACGTTTAATCTTTAAGGGGAAAAGCAAGTGTAATTGCCGGTAATACCTATCACCTCCCCCCCCCGGGGGGAGGCGAAACCCCTTGGGTTTAAAACCCTTAAAAGGGGTTTTTTAAAACCCTTCACGCCCTTTAAATCTTTTTTTGTTCCTAAATTTTATTTAAAAAACACATTTCTGAAATTAGTTTAATCCCTATGGGGGAAATGGGTTTGGGGTTTTTCCATTTTGTGGGTTGGCTCCAGCACAACCCAAACAGTCCAACAGTCGGTTTGGGGGCCCTAATAGGGGTATTTAAACCCTTTTTCTAACCACAGATTTTTTCGGGGGGGATGTCTGTGTCTCGTTTGGAGAAGACATCTCCCATAAAAATTTTAAAAGGGGATAGGGGACTAAAATTTTTGCTTACACTTGTAAAGGACCCTGCCTTCCCGCGGGGGGGGGGCATGGGGGTCGCTGGGGTTTGGGTTTTTTTCCTTTTAACACCCTTTAAATTCTAAAAGGGCCCCTAATGGGGGGGTTGAGAAAATCCGTCATAGGCCCCCCAAACAAAACTTTCCCAGTCCCCCTTTACAGGGTTTTTTCGAAAATTCAAAAAGAGAGGTTTAACATTTCTTAGGGAAACAACCTTTGCCCCAGCGTTGTAGGGGGGCCCCCGGGGACAGGGGTAAAACCCGGGGACTAACAGGAAAACCCCCCCTTTTTTGCCTTTTCGCCCCCTCCCTTTTTTGGGCTTATACCCCAATCCCCCAACCCCTTATTCCCACCCCACATCGGCCCATAGTAGCAATTTAAATTCCCCGGGGGGGGAGGGGTTTCAAAACACAAAAAAGGCTGCCCCCCCCGGTTTTGGAGAGCTTCTCTTTTAAAACGGGAACCCAACCTTAAAAAACCCCGGATCCCGATCAAAATATCACAGAAAACCCAAAGAAAGTCTGAACCGTTTGGTTTTAAAGGGTTAAATTCCAAAAATAGGGGTGCTCCCCTTACTCCCCCCCCCCAGAATCCCCACCCCAAACAGAAAGGGGATATAAAGAGCATAAATCTAGGGGTTGGGTTCCCTTTTGCAGTAGGGGCGGGGTTCCAAGTTGGTTTTCCCTTTCTATTTTTGGACCGAAAGGCCGGGGTAAACAAAAACCACTGAGAATGGACCCTTCCCAAAATTTCTGGTTTCTAGGGAAAATTTTTTCCCTGATGTCCCTTTTTCCCCCATACACTCAAACCCCTCCGGGTTTTGAAAGGTCGTGTAAAATTTTTCAACCTGAAAAATTCGGGAAGAGAAGCAGAAACTGCTGCATGCCAAAATTGGGTCAACTTTTTTTAGAAAAATTAAAAATCAAAAATTGGAAAATTTTTCCCCATCCCCCTATTTTTTCCCCCCTAACTCTTGTTCCCCTGATTTCCCCAAAAACACCAGGGTGGGGGTTTTCCCAAAAACCCAAAAAAATTTCAAAAGGGGGTAAAGGCCCATGTTTTTCCCTGGGGATTTGGGGTCAGATATTGGGAGAGGACAAATTGGGGGAGAAGTTTTTTCCCCCAAAGGAAAGGGGAAATCACGGTCATTTTAAAGGGAGTTTTGTTCTTAAAGCCAAAACCCCAAATTTCTTTCCCCTCTCAAAAACCTTTTCCCGCGGGAGCTTTGGGGATGGTACGGCGTGTGGGGCCCCCCAAAAATCTAACCCCAAAAAAACCAATTTCCCATAATTCTCAAAAAAAACCGGGGAAGAAAAATGGCCTGGGCCCCCCTTTGGGCCCCCTAAACCCCCCAAATTCCCCCTAAAAGGGTTTCCCAAAAAACCCCGAAAAAGCAAATTTTCAAAATAAACCCTTCCTTTTCCCCCTTTAACTTTTGGAAAGGTAAATGTTAAAGGTCACTGGGTATGCCCTTTCAAACCAAACCCCCTAAAAAAAACATGTCCACTGCCCCCCCTAAGCAAAATATTCGTATTTTCCACTCTTTGGCACCCTGGTTTGTGGCCCAAAACCTTGGAATCCTTTGGGAAAAAAAGGGAAAAATTCGGCTTGGGCCAAGTGCCTGAAAGTGGAACCCCGGGAGCCTGTAAGGGGTTTTTGGGTTTGCCGGTGGCCAACAAAAAATTTAAAAAAAATTTAAAATTGAAAGGGCTGCCAATAAAAGGAGCTGATCCCCTGGGGGCAAGTAAAAAGCTTCAGGGCCCCAAAAAAAAGTCCCAAATGCTTGGTTTTTCTTTCCTTTTGGTGAAAGGGGGCCCCCAAAAGGGGCCCATCCCGAAAAATAAGCAGGGTAAAAATTCCCCCCTAGGGGGGCAAACAAGACCCAAAATTGGGAAAATTTCCCAAAAGGTTTTCCCCTAAAATAGAAAAAGCTTCCTTCCCTTTTCCAAAATTGTTGTTTTTCCCCTTTGGAAAAAGGGCCAGGGGTTTTCCAAAACCCAAATCCCCCGGTTTTCCCCTTTGGACTCCCAAAAATTCCCTGGTTTCCGGGTCTTTTAAAAAGCCGGGTGGGGTCAGTTTCCTAAATTTCCCTTGTTTAAAAACCCCCTTCCCCTTCCCCAAAAAAAGCCCCGGGTAAATTCCCCCAAAAATTGGGGTACCCCTTCCTGATCCAGCCCTTGGATGCACGGCCCCTGGGGCCGCTGTTTTGGGCTGCTTGGTTTGCGGAATGGTTCCCCCGGGCCCTTCCCGGCTTTTTTCCCTTTTAACCGTGAGCCCTTGGGAACCTTTCCCCAGGGACCCCTACCCTTTTTAAAGGGGAAATTTTAAAAAAGGGCCTGAAAAAAAAAGGGACTTTGATTTGCATTTTGAAATGCTTTTCAAAAAGGGGTTCCGGGCTGCCGTGAATAAAAATCCTCAAATTCTTCCAGATTAGCCCAAAAAAACCCCGGTGAAATTTGCCAGGAAAAAAACCCCTGGGGGTCAGCCCAAAAATGTTCGCAGCTTCCCCTTCAGCCAAATTTTTCCCAGGCCCTCTTCCAGAGCTTGTAGTTCGGAAAAACTTGAGCTGGGGAAGTCCCGGGGGCAGTGCTTCTCCCAAAAAAATTTTCATCTTCGGTGGTTAAAATTTGAAAAAATTTTTTAAAATAAAAAAAAATCCCTCTTAAATTTAGCATATTTTTTAAAACCCCACCCTTTTAAACTGGGATGGATTTAATTCCCGCCCATAGTTTTAAAAAGGCAACCCAAGGTCCAAAATGTCTTTCCTTCTTTGGGTCATAAAATCATAAAAACTCAACCCCCCCTTCGCCAAATGGAAGAAAAAAAGTGGTTTGGGTTTCAAACAGTGCCCCACGTTTTAAAAAAAGAACAAAAAATTGGAGGGTTAAAGCATTAAAAAAAAGGAAACGTAAACCCGTAGACCAACCCCCGGGCGCAGAGCCCTTTAAGCTTCCGGAAAGGGGTTTTTGCTTTAGGACAGAAAAAGCAAGGTAAATGGGGGGGCCTGATAATTAAAAAAATCAGGTCCCCCAAGGAGGGAAGGGCCCCTTGCGGCTTAATCCGGGTAAAACTCGTGCGCGTGTACAGCCTTTAAAAAAATTTTGGGCCCCGGAAAAACAAAGCAACTGGACCCAAAAAGACTTGCGAAATGGGGAAACCAAAAGGGGCGTTGGTTTTCCCCAAGCATGGACCTTGAGTGGGACCCCCGGAAGGCGGGGCCACCGCCCCGGGAAACAAATATTTTTAAAAAAAAAGGCGGTTGAAGTTTGGGAAAAGGCCCCAAAAAAAGGGCCCGGGAAAAGCTTTTTTGGAACAAGCTCCCCCTGAAAAGCCCCGCAAAGCATCCCCTTCCCCGTTGGAAAAAAATGCGCCCCCTTTGGGGTTACCCTTTGTAAAAATGGTAGGGGGAAAATTTTTTGGTCATCGGGTTTCCTTTAGGGAAAATAAAAAAACTGCGGGGAAAAGGCCTTAAGGGCACAAGGGGGTTAAACGTTTATCCCAAAAAAATCTTCAGATGGCTGGGCCCAAAAAAAGGTAAAAAAATTTCCCCAACCCCCTTCCCTGGAAAAACTTTATTTTCCCCCAATTTGAGCTGGCAAAAAAGGACCGCCCCCAAAGTAAAAATTCACATGGCGGGGTTTTCTGAACGGGAAAACGGACACCAAGCGGGGAAGGGACCAGCTTTAAATTGGCCCCGGTTTGGAGTGACACTTTTTAAAAAATGCGACCCCCCCTAACCCCAATAACAGCTAAAGAAAAGGCAAAAAGGGAAAATCGGGAACCCCCAAAGGGGAAAAAAGGGCCCCGGGCCTAAAAAAATCACAGATGTGGCCCCGCACCAAGTTGTCCACCCAAAAAAAAAATCTTGGGCTTCCCCCAGCGCCCCGGGAATGTGAAACCCCAAAACCCCGGGTTTTAATCACCTAAAAGAAAACCCCCCAAGGGGCCGCCCGGGGCCCAAACCCCCAAAAAATAGGGGGGGCCCCCCCCCCCGGGTTTGGTGGTATGGGAAAAAAAAACCCCATTTTTAAAATTTCAAAAATCCGGGGGAAAATTTTTGGGGGAATGCGGCCCCGCAATCAGGGTTAAAAAATAAACCCAGCCCCAAAAAAATTTCCCCAGCCGCCAAAAGCAAAAAAAAAAAGGGTTTTTCTAGACCCTTGGGGGGTTCCGTGGGGGGCCCCTCTGGGACGGGAAGGGGCCTCAAATTGAAAAAAAGCTGGTGGTCCCAAAAAGGGGGCGGGTACCCCTAAAAAATCATAAAAACCCCCCCTTCCCAACCCTTTTTTGGGTCAATTTTCTTTTTTTTCTTTCCGTTCCTTTCCCAAACCACTTTTTTGGAAACCCCTTTACAAAACAGAAAATAAAAACCCTCCTTGTACCTGAAGCTTTCCCAAACCTGGTTTTGGTTCGAAAACCACAAGCCCCTTCAAAAAGGTCTTCCTTCTCCCGGGCCATCAATAAAAAACCCCCAAAACCCAAAAAAAGGAGCTTTTGAAATCTTATTTTGTTTATGGGAAAAAATCCTAAATCCCGGGACTCGAAAAAAACCTGAAAGCAAAAAAGGCCCCGGGCTTTCTTTAAGGGCCTCCCCTGCTTTCTTGTTGGAAAAATCCTGCAGAGGGGAAACCCTTAAAATCACTCGGGCCCCCAAGGTTTCGGGGCCCCAAAAACTTTAAGTTTGTTCGCAAAAAATTTTGGGCCCCCTTAAAAAAAACATCAAAGGGAAAAAGTAAAAATGTCTTTTCCCCTTTTGGGTTTTCCAGAAATTTCGGGAATGGGGGGGAAAGGACCCAAAAACCCGAATGTTTTTGACCATCACTAAAAAAGAAATCAAAAAAATTTTTCCAGTTTTTCTCCAAAAATAAAAAACTGCCCGGGTCCTGTGTCCATTTTTCCCTAAACAAATTGCAGGGGAAAAAACCCTTCCCAAGGGGTTTAAGGAAACTTTTTTACCATAAAAAAATAATGTTCCCGGGGGTGAAAGGGAACATTTTGGATGGCCCCCTCTGTCATCCCGGAACACGGTGGGGGGCTGGAAAACTTATGGGGGTTTTCCCAAAACTGGCCCTGGCTGTCCCCGGGTGAAGGAAGGGAAAGGAAAAGGGCCATGTGGGTTTGTCCTCCTTTGGAAGATCCCCCAATCCCAAAACCTTTTTGGGAAACCAAAAACCCCAGGGGTTTTCCCCGGGGGTTTTTCGGACCCCAAATCTGATCCCCTTCTAAATCAACATAAAATGGCCTCATTGATATATTGCATAATATCATTAAAAGGGAGTTGTACACATTCTAGAATGGGGGATCCATAGATAAACCCGGGTGAAACCAAAGGAAGGGGGGAGATGGAAAAGTTTTTGGCATGCAAACTCGGGGGACCCTGCTGGCCGGGCTAAAGGGGATTCCCAGGGCTGAAACGAAGGGCTCTACATTAAATTTTCGGATTCCTGCTGCATAAACAGGGCCCAATTTGGGATTAAAATTTGGGCCCTTTACAAAGGCAGATTTCCCCCGCTCCCCGGTAACCACTTTTCGGAACCCAATTCTAAGGTTCCCCCTTTTTTTCCCAATTTAAACGGGCCAAATTCCACCCGGACGGGCCGCCCGCCTTCCCCAAAAGAAACTTCGCCCGGCCAATTTCCCCCAGCGTTGGTTAAACGGGGTTTGCCCGGACTCCCCTAATTTTCCCCACTTTTTTGGGTTTAGGATGTCTCCATGACCCACAAGTGAACAGAACTTGTCACTTTGGGAGGTTTTTTAAACAATTCTGGACACTCCCCGGGGGGCCCAATGTTTCCCCCCTTTTCCATAAACCCCTTATTCCTTGTTTGGGGGGAAATGGGTATACTTAGGTTTTGCCTTCCCCAAAAACCAAAGGGTTGAAAAGAACCCCCTTTATTTGGGGACGAACCCTCCCCCTGTCCGGTTCCGCCTGCCCAAGAGTTTAAGGGGGAAAACCCGGCTGGGAGCCCTGAAAATCCCCCGATGATGATCCAGTTCCCCCGTCACCCGTATGGGGGGAATCTCCCGGGTTGGGCCTTCCCGGGCCCTTTCCCCCCGGGCCTTTGGTTGGCCTGGGAAACAGGCGGGCCCTCATCCTCTTCCGATTTCCCCCGGGCGAAAACCCCGCGGGGCCCGGGGGGGGGGGCCGGGTTTTTGGGGCTCCGGGAGCGGGCCAAAAAGACGTTGGGGGCCCCTGCCTGATCACCCCTCGCGGTGGGGACGGGGATCCTGATAGTACGCCCTGGGAGGTTTACTAAAAAGGGAAAAAGGGCCGGGACATGGGTGGGGGGTTTTAGGCGTCGCCCTCTGGGGCGTTTTCGGGGAGCAAACCCCAACTCTACAATTTTTCCCCCCAGTCCCCGGGTTTTGTTCTCCACAAACATTTTACAAATCCACCCTTTTCCCGGGCCCTTAAGGGGGGCCCTTTTTAGGGCGGGGGCGCAGGCACGGCGGCCATCTTTAGAAACACAACCCTCATCGGGAAAATTTTATTTTAACCGTACAAATTTACAGCGCTCCCAAAAACCCCCAGTCCCCTCAACTTCAACCCTAACTTTTTTTCTGCAGTCCCCCCTTTCAAAATCTCAAATGACCCGTGCCAGTCTTAAAACCATCCCTTTTTCAACAAAACTTTTCCCCCGATAAATCTTCTAAGATTTCCTGCCCTTTGACGGCTGGAGCCGTTCCCCCCTCTAAAACAATCCCACAAGTTTGTACAAACTTTCCCAGCATGAAATTTTTATATTTTTTTTCCCTTCTTTTCCAAAAACCATTTCCTCGGGAGTCCCCCAAACTTCTGTGGTAACCCCATTTTTTCTCGTTTAAAACATTTTAAACATGAAGATATCCCTTTTCCCTTTCCCTCTGTTCCCCGGTGAATACCACAAAGTGTGGCCACCACTTTTGCCCAAAGGTCACAGCCTCTTTACTCGAACCCTATCAAAATAATAAAAAATCCCCAACCCCACCAAAACAATAGTCACCCCCTTTACCCCCTGTCCCATAAAATTAAACCCACTGTGGGGGGCTGTTAAACCCCCCCGGGATTTTACCAACCCCCCCAGAAGTTTCCCCCACTGAATTTAAACTTCTAATTTTCCAAAACCCCCGCAGAAATGCTAATCAGACCCGAAACCTTGTCTTGTTTAGTAACACAGAGGGAAAAAATTTTCACTAAACTTTCTCAAGACGCCGAAGGGCTAAATTTAGCAATTTTCTACAAAAACCATAAACCGGGGGAAAAAGGCTCATGACTTTAAAAATGCCAGCCGTTTAAAACCCGCTGTTCCCCTTTCACAAAGGGTTTGGGGACCGGGGCAGACAAAAATCCTTTTAAAATGCAGTCACCCTTTAAATGAACCCAAAACCCCACAGATCAAAAAAACTAATAACCCGACAAAAATCCAAAAAAAACAAACCCCAGTAGAATACCCAAAAAAATATGTATCAAATTACCGGAATTGTAGGCCCGCAGGGCCTCAAAATGCTTTCCCGGGTTTTCCCCCTAAACCCAAATCCGTTCGGTTTTGGTCGCGGGGGTCCCGGGTTTTTGCCTTTAGTCACCTCCCATTTTAGGGTGCCAAGAATTTCAAAAGGGGCCATAAAAACGAAATGGAAACTCCTTTTCCACTCCCGGGCACCCCAAAAACCCGTGTTTAAAAATGCACGGGCCGGCCAAAAAAAAGAAAAGTCAACAGCTTGTTTCTGGTCCAACTTTCCCTGCACCCACTACTTTAATTCAGTGCCCGGGAAAACCCTAGTTAAAATGGGGTGCAGTGTGCCCGGGGGGCCTTCGCAAGGGAAAAGTTCCCCTAGGGGAGGGGTTGGGGCCAAAACCTTTTTCTTTGGTTCAAAGTAATTGCCAGGCAATAAAATTTCTGGGTTTGTATCAGTCCCGGCTTCTTGGGGGCGTTAAATCGAAACTTTAGTCCCCTTTTTGTTTGGGGAGGATATATAAATTAATCCGGCGGCCAATCTTGAATGCCCTCAATTCCGGGACAATTTATCGGCCTCAAATGGATTAAACTGTAAGGTCTTATTAAAAGGGGGAAAGCTTGGGATTTTTCCTTTTAAAACAAACTTTAGCTTATTGAAAAAATACATGTACCCCATATTTAAACATTAAAACCCCCCACACCCAAAACTTGTTAAATTATTAAAGCCCCCAAAATGCAACCAAACCATTTCTTTTAAAACTCCCTTAAATTTTCACCCCCTTTCCCATACAAAAACCCTCTGGCAGAAATTCCAAAGTTTTCACTGCCTTACAGTAATGAAAATCCCTTTTTATGTTTAATTTTAGAAACTTTCCTTCCTCAAAACCCTAGAGGGATGCCCCCTTGTTCTAAACAGCCCTGGGTAAAAAAAAAATCTTGGGGGAAAATCTCATAATTTACCTTTGATGTTTTAAACCTATTTTTTATGTGTCCCCCCCAAGCTGGGCTTTTTTTCTAAACTAAAAAACCCCAAAACTTGCTAATCTTTTCCCGGGAAATGGTTTGTCCACCCAGTCTTTTTTTTTATTTTTGTTGGGCCCCCTTTTTCCTGTTCAAAACTCCACAAAAGTTTTTTCCCCCGTGCCAAATGGTGCCCAAAACTGTACACAATATTAGCATTTAGGGGATTTGGGACCCGGACAACCCCCGAGTTTTTTAAAAGGGCGATTATAATTGGAAAGAAAAGTGGGAAAATTTGCCCCCCTGTTTTTTAGCTTGTTTACACATTAAACCATTTTCATCCCATCTAAATGAATCTTTCTCAATCTCCTTATGTGTAATATATGTATTGTATATCATACAAATACTGCCATTTTAACCTTTTTTTTTAAAAACTCCCCGAAAACTTTTAAACCAGACAATAAAGTTTCCCTTTGGAAAAAAAAAAATTTTTTGCTATTCCCCCCCCTGTTAACCATCATGTAACCTACATAGTTTCTATAAAATACATGAGGGACACTTAGGGAATATAGGTACGAATGAAAGGTAAACATTTTTTTAAGGAACAGATACAGGTCAGTAGATATAATATGGACGCTTCTTGGCAGGATTTCAGAGCTGATGTTGAAGATTTACTGCTGCTCGTTAATTACATGGTCTCTACAGGACAGTGTTGAAATACAAGATGGGGTTTCTTTGCCAGAGTTGTAATATCTAAATGTATCATCAACAAACCAACAATTTCAGACGAGCAGTAAAGATGTTAACATTCTGTAATGTGCACACCCATCAGAGTAATTTATATCTTGGGATATCCCTAGGATTTATACCACACTGGCCATGTCAAAATGTTTGAACAGTTTTGGAGGTAAAACCATATTAACTCCTTTGTTAAGTGTATGATGAATGTATTTTCCAAGCCTATTAATTTCACACTGTGGTTTAAAAGTTGAAGAAGAACTTTACCTTTCACCTGACTTTTACCCTTTACAGTTGAAAAAAAAAATTCTGCCTGCTGCTAAAGCTTAAAGGGAACCTGTCACATAGGTTGTGCCCCCCTTGTTGAGGACAGCACAAGCTATTGTCAGACCTGCTGTTTCCAGCGCTGTGTCCATTATTCTGTAAGATGCTGGCGTTTTCGAGTATTTAGTGCTCAGATCTTATTTATGAGTAGTTGTTAGCTCTGCCTATCAATGGCTAGCCCCACCCACTGACAGTTATTCACATGTTTCTACCTATTCAAAGAAATAGGTCTGTCAGTTGAGGTGGGCGGGGCTAACCTCAGATGGGCGGGGTTTGAAAAAAACTGACACTCTGAATGACTCTTCTCGCTGAAAACTGCAGATTTGAGCATTAAATACTCTAAAACTCCAGCTTCTTACAGAATAAGGGACACAGCGCTGGAAACAGCAGGTCTGACACTAGCTTGTTCTGCACTCAGCAAGGGGGGCATAATCTATGTGACAGGTTCTCTTTAACTAGTTGGTGCATTTGCCTTCAAAATACCAACTTCCGGAATTCCAGTGAAGGTTGAGATTTGATGACCATAAGTGGCAGCTTCACTTCTTCACTCTTCTGGACTTTTTAACAACTCCAAAACATGGGTATATTGTATTCCATCCTTAGTCCTATAAAACAATTTTTTCTTCTATAAATTTTTCAGGTTTCGGGCAAGGGTTTTTCAATAGCCCGAACCTGTCTTGGTAAATCGTAAAGATTACCATTCACCAGGACAGAACTTTCTAACTAAGTGTAATTAATATGTAAATTTGTAGGACCATTTGAAGGTCATATTCCTCCTAATTCCTCCACATACAATGATGCTCAGTTTAGTTGAATATGTGTTCTTAATGGGGAAAGTAGAGAAATCCTCTGCCAAACTCCTCTGACAACAGCTCATCTCTACAGAAAGCAAAAAGATCAGGGTTATAAAATTTCAGTATGTAACATATACCAATGCTTTCCCCTCCCAGATAATAACATAAAAAGGACCCCCAAACATAATAAGTGAATGGAGCGCATACAACTTCTGTATTGTGGAACTGGAATCCAGAAGTACAAAGGAAACACATCCCGGGGGAACATCAGAGCGTCAGCGGGGACAAGGCGGTGAGTTTAACTTTTCTTTCTATTTCTGCAAGCCTCACCCTATTAAAAAATAATTTCACAGGACTGGACAGCCCCTTCAATAATTGGGCATTTTTTTAAAAACCCCAAAAAGCCACTTTTTAAGCCAAAAGTTCTTCGGGGTTTAAAAAAAAAAATAAATTTTGGCACGTGGCATGTTTGCCAGATTTTAGTAAATCTGAAAAAAAACCCAAAATTTTTTTACTTACAAAATCTCCGTAATTGTTTAAACGTAGTTTGTATTAATGAACCTTTGGAGGTTTGTGGCTGTGCGCATTTACATGTGTGTAGGTTACAGGAGTTGTCTCATGAAGCTCTTGTAAAACTGGCATTTAGCTGATTGCTGCAGGTCCAGCTTCAGCAGTGAAAATGTGGCAATATATGACTTCAATCCACATAACTGACCATTCCTGTAATAAATGGACATGCCAGATCCACCAGAGTGGCTGTCCTCCCTGGCACATAGACGAGGATTGTAGCAGACAATACCCCTCGAGTACATGAGTATGGTCTGAGTTGACATGGATGGGGTTGTAGTCCTGAGACAACCCTTTAAGACATGCACGTTAGAACCAAATAGCCTAATGGCAGAACACATCTGGTTGGTGGGTGGCAAGATAGGCAAAGCAGAATATTACTTATTCAGATAGCTGGATAATTTTTTTATTGCTGCTTAAGACAACTATTGGGGCTTCTCAGAGTGACGCTGTGGGGCGAAGTTGTGTTTCCTAGAAAAAGACAAAACCTATTTTTACGTTCTCTTTATTTGCATTAGGAATATTAAGGGTGCCTCAGTACTGCCTGTGATTGTAGTATCTTCTGATACAAGTGTCTACACATCTCTTTGTAGCATTGTTTAGCTCTGCGCATTTGTTCCTTGGCGATTGCATAGGCTGAACGAGATAAATTCATGACAGAATATATAATACAATTCCTTTTAAAAAAATTTTTGAAATCATTGTCTGAAACAAGGCAATTTAACAAAAAAAGTTTATTTTCAAAAGAAGGGTTTCAAACCGAGTAAAACAAAAAAACCCTTTTAAAACCATCTTTGGTCTCTCTATCTAGATGCGAGAGCTACCTAAGCAGTCAATGCATGCTTAAAGGGAATCTGTCAGGATATTCAAAGTATCCACACCTAGGACTGGGTAAAGGTATTCTGATGCCCTAGGTACATAAGGCTAATAGCGCCACCCCTCAATGGAAAATTCAGTCGACTCCATTCCTCCTTGTGCCCCTTTTCTGCCTGGGATAAAGTGGTGCTGTAGGCAGTCGCCTACTTTCGCCTTGCCCTGTCCACACCACAGGCAACATGAAATCCTGACAGGCTTTTCCCGGTTACAAACGCGGGATTTTTTCGAAACTTGGAATTTTTTGGAAAAAAAAAAATCCTGGAACATGGAAAAGGGTCACAAGCATGGACATTACCATAGGGGAAAAACACTATAGAGCTATACTTTGGGGCCCCGTGGTAAGGGGCCATTCAAGTAATGACCTTTGTACCTTTTCATAGGGAATAACAAGTTGGTGGCTTTCCTCTACGGTACCTAGCACTACTAATGGGTCGTGATTATGGGGCTATTATTTATACCTTTTCCCTTTTTTTTTATACCCAATGTTTTATTTCGTTTTGTTTCTTTTCATTACGTACTGGGACAGATTTTATTTATCTTTGGGATACAATTAATTATAGTTAAGCCCTTAGCCATAACGATACTTCCCATTCAGGTTCTCCCATTCCAGCTTGGCTTGTCTGACTGATGACTTGTCCCCTGTGATTCTTGTCTCCATTCACAGCTCATTTTTAATTGATGTTTTTTCTGAAATTGCTGCAGTTTGTAACCATTAAACTTGTGGGTAGTTCATGCTGCCTGTGGTTGGGCCAGTGTTAATCTTCTACAGCTCTTGTATACAGTTGAAAAAAGGTATACCAACCTGAGGCATGACATAGGGACTCTATGCACTTCCTTTCTACATGGACTACATAACAGTGACCTTGTTTGCCTCTGTGATAGGTATGTTACGAACTCTAGCTTGAAAATTGGAAACCTTTTTCTTGGTTTACAAACCCCAAAAATACTGTACAACAAGATATTTTCATGTTTCACAAGGACACTCTTTCCCATTCATGAATAATTGATCTGGGCTTGAAGCGATAATGCTGGTGTTCCAGGGCTGTGAGATACCATCATATACTGGCATAGTAAGCTCACTGTTTCCAGCCACCTGCAAGATCCAGTTCAACTTTTTCATCCTGAGAAGGGGTAATTTTTTCAAAACAAAAATCCAAACAAATTGGTCCACTAGAGGCTCAACAATAACCGAAAATCCAAAATAAATTATACCTCTATTAAAACTTAACTTTTAATAACCGTTTAAAAGTATATATCCAAAAAATTTTCACCTAAAAATAGGGGCTGATAGAACAATTTATCTCTCCCTACCGAATTTCTTACCCTAGAAAGAGCCCTGGCGGGGTAACTGCCCAAAAATGAGCGACCCCACCCTTCTAATTTGCCCTACTAATTTCCTTAACTCAGTATAAAAGGAGTATATCAAAAGGACAATGCAATATGGATGGTAATTAAACCTTCTGTATAGGTATAAAAATTTTAAACCCGGGCTCTTCCCCATTGACTTTAATGGAGTTCGAATTGAACCTTGAACTGAACACCACTACTGTTCGAAGTTCGACTCGAACATTTTACTGTTCGATCATCACTACAATATAAGGGTACATAAAGAGCAGTTTGCACATATATTGCCCTTCTAACTTGTCAAATCCGATCCAGATACATTTATATTTTTCAAAACTTAGAATCAGACCATAATCCACATATATGTTAAAGGGGATTTATCGCTTCATCAGTTCGTCTGTTTCATTGTACTTTCAGTTTCTAAGCTCCTCAAATCCAGGGGCGTTTTTTCCCCTCCCAGCTGGGTGTTTCTTAACTGAAGGGGGGATGACATCATCCCCCCCTTCACTGTTCATGCTCGCTCCCGAGTCAGTGTGTTTGATTGAGATCAGTGGGAAGGGATAGCAAATCCCCCCTCTCTGTATGAGTCCACATGTCACTGTGTCGTTCCTCACCCTATGCAGTCTTATTTTTGTAAGTGCTGTTTGTTTACATACCACGGCCCTGCATTCAGTCTAGACAGTCTTCTATGAACTCAGAGCACTGATCTCTTCTCCTCTCACAGCTGGAGGTTTGTTACAGTTGAATCCAGTCTTCTATGAACTCATACAGAGCAGCACAGATGGCTCCTTTCTATATTTACACACAGCAGCATTGCTGCCGTTTTCTGATTGTAGAAGCAGCTGCAGTGTTACTGTGCAGCTGCTGGCTGTGCAGAGTGAATGTTGCCGGTCCCTTATTCTGTGAGAGAGGCAGGAATGCATGCTCCCGTGAATACGACCGGGGGCCAGACAGAATATAAATTAGTAGTGCTGTCAGCCAATGAAATTAAAGGAGGTGGAATCTGACCAGCACTGGGGAACAGTGTTTACAGAGAACGAAGATAAGGGAGATAGTGAAAACAAGACAGCTTTGCAAATGACATCCAATTGCAAAGTTGCTTGATTTCACTGTCCCGTCATTCTGAAGACCATTTAATGTAATGATACAACCCCTTTAAACCCCAAACACGTTTCGTCCCAGGTAAGCAGACCCTTCAGTGGGGATAACTGGTGAAAAATGGTGGACTAGGATGATATATCCTCCAGGAGACTGAAATATGGGAGCTAGTGTGCTCTACCAACATTGATGAAGCTGCTCTTTTTGGGGCGGTTACCCTGCCAAGGGCTCTTTCTAGGTTAAGAAATTCAGTAGGGAAAGATAAATTGTCCTTATCAGTCCTATTTTTTAGGTGAAATATTTATCTGGATATATACTTTTAAACGATTATTAAAAGTTAAGTTTTAATAGAGGGATAATTTGTTTTGGATTTTCGGTTAAGGTTGCGATACAACTTGATATCTGTAGTACTTGTTGGTCTGATATAACAAGAATAATGTTTATACTGATTTGCAAAATGGATTTTGGAGTGCGGCTATTTCTTTACTTTTGGGAGCAGTAGTCAACCCTCCACTGGAGCAAGCACCCAACCCCTCCACAGCCTTAGGAGTTGCGGCGAGTGCAACTTCTGCTACTAGACAGTTTATAATGACATTAGTAGCCGCGTCCAGATAACAATGCTGAACTGAATTCAACTGATGACACAGCATTACCAATAAAAATGAGTCAATCTTTCTTCGGATTACACAATTGTTTCAATGACAGTTAAGTATGGAATCATTTAAGGTTATTTTGTTACATTTCTAAGTTATGTGAATCACAAAGGATTTTAGACAAATACATTTGCTCTTGATCTGACCTACAAATGTTCCCCGCTCTGGTTTTTTTGATCCCGGCAGCCAATGTGTGTTGTTTTAACCCAACTATTTGTTTGAAAAAGAATCTGAACATGCTGTATTGTTTAGGTAAAATATGATATAACAATAACACGAGCCAAAAGGCATTAAAAAAAGTTAAAAATCTATATTTAAGTGGTACCTGCTACAAAGGAGAGAAGTCGCTCTTACAGCCAACATTTAAATGAATTCCCTGTGAAAATAATTGAAGCTCTCCCTGCCAGCTCCACATTCATGTCTGCCAGTCGTGCCAATTTTAATTGTAATTTGTTGGACCAAAGTCTGAGATTTCAGAGGCAGCAACTGGAGAGGGAAGAAGCAGGGCAAGGATGTCAGAAACATTATACCTTACTGTGCAACAGAGCAAAAGATAAACTGTTTTGTCAGGATTCAACACACCAGAGACTCTTTTTGTTGAAGTTTCTGCGCTAACATGAATATACATCAGTTTCAGATCACTGTTATCTGGAGATGATATCCTGCATTATAATATTCAAGGAAAAGACGAATAATCTATTTTGAAAAAAAAAATGTGTTAAGAATAATGACCCCTTAACCGCACACAATGGGCCCTGGATAGATCAATGTTCAGGATCAGAACTAAACTGGACCACGCCCTGTGTGGTACCTTATGTTGGGGTCCTACCATAGGATGGATTGTCATACAGGGTGCGCATAAATATGATTCAGTGTGGAATTAAAAGCATTATTTGCTGATATTTTTTGGTCACTGAAAAAATATTATATAGAGACCAGCTGGTAGTACTACACACTGCAGTCACATTATTATTAGGCAGCACATAGCTCATGAAGAAAGTCATGTATGGGGATCTGGCTTGGTGTGTGCACACACATACCTCATTGCTATCATGGGTAAAAGGGGCAATGTAAAAATGTATTGTGAGTGAACAAATGGCAGCACTGGAATAAGTGACTTGATAAAAGTGAACGCTAACTATGAAGGTGCACAAAGGCAGACCAAAATGAACCAGGGGATTACCATGTGTGTTTAAAATGGTTCAGTGAATCCTACTGTGTATGGGGTCAGAGGGAGGCGATGGTCACTGTACCTCTGCTAATGTAGTTGCATCAGCAGGAAATTCTCACATTTTTATGACTGAATTGGACCTCTGCTGATTGGCAAAAGATTGTGTTCTCCGGTCTGTCATGTTTTCTGCTTCATTGAATGGCTGGACATGGGTGTGTCATGTGATAAGCATCAGAGAACAAACACCCTACAACCATTGCTGGAAGAACACAAGCTGGTGGTGGTGGCAGCGTTATGGTCTGGGGAAGGTTTTTTTTAGCATTCTCTGGGCCACTTATCCATGTGGATGGCACTGTTACCTGATTTGGGTATGAATCCATTCTTGCATATCACGTACACCCATACATGCTCATTGTCTTTTCTGGGGCTTCATGGATATTCCAGCAAGACAATGAAACATGTTTCATATTGGGAAATGTCTAACATTGGATTGGACTTGGAAGAGCATGACAAAGACTTCCAAGTACTACCTTGGCCCCCAAACTCCCCAGGTTTAAAGGGGTTGTCTCACTACAAGGATTGCTTTTTATGTTAAAGACCATGCAAAAACAAGTCACTTTGCTAAAATGTGTCCATTAGCAGTGTCCTACCTATTCCTAGATATCCCCTCTTGTATGGACTTCATCAGCTCCTCAGGATGCTATAGCTACAGACCAGTTTAATCTCTCATGATAGTCTGCCAGCACTGGTTACTATAGCTACAGACCTGTTTGATCTCTCGTGATAGGCTGCTAGCACTGGTTGCTATAGCTACAGACCTGGCTTCTACTACAGCCTAGTAGAAACCAGTAAACACAAAACCCCTTTAAACCCAACTAAGCATCTGTGGGGCCACCTTGATTGTCATGTTTGCTTTATGAATCCTTCCATATGCCCCCTCCAACAACTGTGGGACACAGTCAGCATGGCTCCCGTTACCAGCGACAGCTTATCAGGACCTTACTGAGTCAGTCCCAGCCCTTCTAACTTCTGTCACACTATGCACAGCAGTCACTCTGGACTATGTACATATAGTTAAAAATCACTAATCAGTGCTCAATTAATGCCATTATAGAGTGACAGGGTGATACCTAAATATACCCTATGTTGGCTGCGACAAAAAAGTCCACATAGTGATTAATTAAAAGTGGCACATAATGCCGCCACACACTGCTCGAAGGAATACCAGTACACAGTAACCAAATGACACCTCCATGCATAGCGTAAGCTCATATCAATGCTGTTAATATCTAAATGCTTGAATATTGCAATATAATAAATATTAAGATTTGTGCTGGTCATAAATCTTGGGTGCTGTGGTGTTAGTGACTCTCATGGGAATGGCTAATGTACTCTGTACAGCTGCAAATGTTGCACATCTCCAAGGCCAGCCAATGTCAGGCCTAAATGGACGTCTTCATGCTCTTCCCATCTTTCATCTTGTGCAGTTTTGAATAAAAGGTGACATTATTGCAATATGAGGGCAACTTTTTGGGAAATTATTTATATTTACAATATATTTAAAGTCACTCAATTAGAGGCACCGTCTTTAAAAAAAAATAGGCAATAAGTGCCACGGTGATCAGCTGATTGCAGTCAGTTTGATTTCTCTAACCCCATGGTATCACTAAGAAAGCCACATTTGGCATATATTTCTCTTTGTCTCCTTTTTGGCACCCCATAAACATAATTGCGAGCCTCGTGTGAGTGGCTATGGAAGTTAGGGAACTAACATAGACTTGCAGGCCTGCCATGACTTTAAGCTCAGACTCATAAGATTGTTAGTCTTCTACTGATAGTCATTAATATTATACCAAACAATTATATCAGCGCTCATATTTTACAACACTGCTTCAGTCTACAGAGCAATATGGACTAACGTAGGCTCCAGTCACATCACGTTTCAGCCATATGTTGCAAATGTCCATCAGATATGCTAATGTATATTGTGTCAGGGCCGCAATGAAGCCATAGAAGTCTATAGAGCAAATGGGGCATTTCGTGCTCAATTTCACCAAGAGATACAGTTTATGTGCTGGAAACAAAGTCCTGGCAAATGGCCAATGAATACCTCCGACATACAGCTAAAACATGATGTCTATGAGGCTGCAGGTGACAGTATGTTCATGAACAGGAAGATGGTGCCATGAGTTTCCGGGTGACTCCTGCTTGCGACAGCTGATGTGGCCGCTTGCTGCTGTGCAGCTCTCACCTTTTAGTTATGCTGGAAGCTCATATTGTGCTATCTTCTGTTTGGGGTTAGTGGGCATCGCCTATCTATTCCTGCCTACTGCAAGACACCTGTGGCTATTTAAAGAGAACCTGTCACATAGGTTATACCGCCCTTGCTGAGGGCAGCACAAGCTAGTGTCAGACATGCTGTTTCCAGCGCTGTGTCCCTTATACTGTAAGATGCTGGAGTTTTAGAGCATTTACCCCTCAAATCTTATTCATGAGCAGGTGTTAGCCCCGCCCACCAAAGGATAGCTCCGCCCACTGACAATTATTCACAGGTTACTACCTATTCAAAGTAATAGGTTTATCAGTTGAGGTGGGCGTGGCTTGAAAAAAACTGACTCTTTGAATGACTCTTTTTCTGGCTGAAAACTGCAGATTTGAGCATTAAATACACGAAAACTCCAGCATCTTACAGAATAAGGGACACAGCGCTGGAAACAGCAGGTCTGACACTAGCTTGTGCTGTCCTCAGCAAGGTGGGCATAACCTATGTGACAGGTTCCCTTTAAAGGAATACCTTCTCAGTGCCAGATCTTGGGTATTTTTTTGCTTCAAACAGACTTTTGCTGTGTTGATTCCCGGTCTCTGACTTTTGTTTGCTCCTTGACCTCGTTTTCGGTCTGATGCCTGCCCCGACCTCCACGTTGATACGGACTACAACAGATTCACTATTTAGAATCCGCAAAAATCTGTCTGTAATCCTGCACCCATAGACCACAATAGAAAATCCGTGCTGTAGTCTACACAGCACAGATTTTCTACTGCAGTATTTCTAAACTGCCTGCTGGCCGATTCCCCCTGGATTCCTGTACAGTCAATGTATTTGGATGGCGGAAAATCTGAAAACCAACCATGTTTTTTTGCGCAGACCCGTGTCAATAATCACAGCATTTTAACATATGCAGTGTAGACCTATCCTTAGACTCCCCGGGGTGATTAATACAAATATCCATAAGCAACCAGGTAAATCCACTTCTCAGCTCTGGTGCTAGAAAATGTAGATGGGGAACATAATAAATATGGAAAGGGAACTTATGACAATTGATGCAAAGGGACAGCGGAGAAGATGTCCAAATTAACCAATCGAAGGGCTCCTTTTATTTTCAATCGGCTTTCTAAAGGAGAAACACTGGAACATGGTAAATTGTGTCGGCAGCTGCTCTACTCCACCTTTGATGAATCTCCCCCCATGATATTTATGGCTTCATTTTCTTTTATGTGAATATGTCGAAAAAGTTGCCTAATTGCATTGATAAATCTGCCCCAATGTCTTGTACGGCTTTGCTAATGTTAAAACAGAGGTTGTTGACACATGTATTTGCTCCTGAATGATTGTTCTACAATCGTCCTTAGTCTGATTTATGCTGCACTTCATTGCTTTTTCTATGCCAGGACCTCAGATCCACAACTACAATAAAGCCACAATGTATTCCTTGTTATCATTTTTAAAGAGAGCTTATTGTGAACAAATATGGCTTTAATTTTCTAACATTTAGGATGCAGTATTTCTTTTCTACAGGTTATAGTGTCATTCAGAGTTATACGAACAGAAGAGTCCAAAAAAGCTCTCAGATGTAATCCAGCCACCAAGCCAGAGATAGCATCTGGTTCTGATAACGTGGTCATCTCAGTAAAACAGAAAAGGGTGAAATCACATCCAACAGATATAGATTTCAGGAGTTATTGCAGGTATATTGTGAGCGATTAATGCTTGTTTTTTGGAAGTATAAAGCACTGCTCAACCTTTTCAATACTTAAAGCTGTGGCGTCGAGGAACATCCTGTAATTTGAAGGGATTGTCTACTTTGGACAATGTCTTATTAAAAAAATTCCCCCCTATGAAGAACTCAGCACCGGGGCATCTGCTGCCAAGATTTAGCAGGATGTGTTCAATTTCTCTGCAGCACCGCCACAGGTGAGATGGAACATTACTAGTGTTGATCGAACCATTCTAGAAAAGTGAAGTTCTAGTAGAACATCTTGATTTTTTAGAACCCGAAGAGAACATTTTACTGTAAAGTTCTAGTTCGACACGCCATTTTCAGTTTTGTTTTGAGCGGCTTTCTGCACTTTTGGAGGCCATCCAATCACCTTTCTGCAGTTTTGGCGGCCATCCAATCAGTGCAGAGCACAGAGAAATGTCAAACAACATCATTGCTGAGGTGTAGGGCTCTCATTGGCTGCTAAAATCACATGACCATGTTATATATATATTTCACTGTATTGCGTTGTGACTGCCATTTTCAGCTCACTCTCTGTACAGACTGCTCTTAGTTAGATAGCAATTACCTCTCTATAAACAGCAATAGTTAGGGAGTTTGGTATTGCTGGCTGCTCTGTCCGCAAGATAGCTCCTCAATTCTTGCTACCACTGACCCCTCTCTTCTCTACTGTAGTGGTCATATATGTTGGCAAATACAGAGGAAAAAGAATTATAACAGACAATAACCGTAATAACCAGTGAGAGCAAAATTCTCTCAGGTATTAGTGTAGCACCCACCGTACATATATCAAAATCCCCAGATGCGTTTCGTCCCTGTTTCAGGGACTTCTCAATGGGGTAAAAATTCAACTTAATAAGATAGAGTAAGCTGTTATTAATTCACATTAGAATAAGCTGTTAAACATTCACATTAGTCATACATAATCAGAGATAATACATAGTACCTGACAAAGTCATGCCAATCTCTGGTATCTCTCTCGAGTGGTACAAAGGGGGAGCTGGTTTACCTCCTCCTGATGGGAACTCCACACTGTTGGTTGGTATAATGTCCTAGGTCTACACAGCATAGGACAAAATAAACTGGTCAAAAAGCAAAACCTAAAATCTGCTTTGAACGTAGTTTTTTTTTGTCCAAAGCAGCTGGGTTTGGACTGTTTTGGGTTGTTTTTAATGTATGCAAAATTCATATACCTTTAAGGGTGCATTCCCACGGCTATCTACAAAACATGAAAAAAACTTTTGAGGTTCTTAGTTCACATGTTTTGATCAAAACTGTTTAAGCCACCCCCGACTTTCAACGGGACCTCAATGCAGGTGGTCCTACTCTACTATTACCTCTCATTCAAATGAGAGGTAATTTGAATGAGAGGTAATAATAGAGTAGGACCACCTGCATTGAGGTCCCATTGAAAGTCGGGGTGGCTTAAACAGTTTTGATCAAAACATGTGAACTAAGAATCTCAAAGTTTTTTTCATGTATTGTAGATAGCATAAATGCTTTTTTAGAGGTTTCCATTCCCACGGGAAACACAAAATACTGTTCGGATATTCTTACAGGTATTTGGTCTTTTTTTGGCACGCAGGTGGCGGCTTTTTTCCGCAATTTGCGGATTCAAGCCTTCCCCCTTCGCACCCACATGTTCATGTTCTGCCCGAAAACTGGGCGGAAGAATGAACATGTTCTAATTTTCTCGTTACGTCAGCAGTGTAAAAAACCGTCCGGTGGAAAATCCGTGCAGTAGGGACTGCTGCATGGATATTCCATTTAAATCAGTGTAAAAGGTTCACAGTCGGTTTACAGATAGTTTTCAAATCCAAAAACTGTCTGTAAAACTGACTGAAAACCTGCCGTGGGGACAAGCTATTAGACATCTGGGCAGTTTTCAGCAGAATCATCCAAAAATGTTCTGCCCTGCACTGACGTTTTTTTGCAACAGGTTGCAAAAAACAACCAGCAGCAAAAAGGAGCAGAGAAAAAAAAACGTTCTGTGGACAGAACAGAACGTTTTTACTACTAAAGTCTATGGGACCTGTTTTCAGCAGTTTTAGAAAATGAAAAACGCTGAAGAAACGGCTGAAAAGCTGCGCTGTGTAGACAGAGACTTAGGATTTCACTGGCAACAATAAGATATATACACTCACCGGCCACTTTATTAGGTACACCTGTCCAACTGCTCGTTAACAATTTCTAATCAGCCAATCACATGGCGGCAACTCAGTGCATTTAGGCATGTAGACATGGTCAAGACAATCTCCTGCAGTTCAAACCGAGCATCAGTATGGGGAAGAAAGGTGATCTGAGTGCCTTTGAACGTGGCATGGTTGTTGGTGCCAGAAGGGCTGGTCTGAGTATTTCAGAAACTGCTGATCTCCTGGGATTTTCACGCACAACCATCTCTAGGGTTTACAGAGAATGGTCCGAAAAAGAAAAAACATCCAGTGAGCGGCAGTCCTGTGGGCGGAAATGCCTTGTTGATGCCAGAGGTCAAAGGAGAATGGGCAGACTGGTTCGAGCTGATAGAAAGGCAACAGTGACTCAAATAGCCACCCGTTACAACCAAGTAGGCAGAAGAGCATCTCTGAACGCACAGTACGGCGAACTTTGAGGCAGATGGGCTACAGCAGCAGAAGACCACACCGGGTGCCACTCCTTTCAGCTAAGAACAGGAAACTGAGGCTCCAATTTGCCCAAGCTCATCGAAATTTGACAGTAGAAGATTGGAAAAACGTTGCCTGGTCTGATGAGTCTTGATTTCTGCTGCGAGATTCGGATGGTAGGGTCAGAATTTGGCGTCAACAACATGAAAGCATGGATCCATCCTGCCTTGTATCAACGGTTCAGGCTGGTGGTGGTGGTGTCATGGTGTGGGGAATATTTTCTTGGCACTCTTTGGGCCCCTTGGTACCAATTGAGCATCGTTGCAACACCTTGTGGAATCTATGCCACGAAGAATTGAGGCAGTTCTGAAGGCAAAAGGGGGTCCAACCCGTTACTAGCATGGTGTACCTAATAAAGTGGCCGGTTAGTGTATCTAACTAGCAGCCGGTCCATTGCTGTTTGTTTGGTTTGCACTTGTTTTTATCCAGCCTCACAACCCACATAATTATCCATATAGACTCCCTATGCACAGGCCAGGTTTTTCCTGTTGTTTTTGGAGGTGGTCAGATGTTTGTGGTTAGTGTGAAAATATTAACACGCATTTATTTTGTGGGTGGATTTTAATTTTTAATACATAACACAAGGGGTTTTTGGGTTGGCAGTTACAGTTTTTTTTGTCACTTATAGATAACAAATTCTCGGTTTGTGGGGTCACACTTAATGTGTCTTTTGAGCTGAGAGTACTGGATACAAAAGTACAGATACGTTTTTCAATTATACTTTTTCTTCCTTTAAAGGGGTTGTCTCGCTACATTGATTCATCTCATCTCAATCCTGTTTTCTTGGTTTCATTTTGAATTCAGGTCTGTGTTTACTGGCCTCTACTAGGCTGCAGAAGAAGCCAGGTCTGTAGCTATAGCAACCAGTGCTGGCAGCCTATCAGGAGAGATCGAACAGGTCTGTAGCTATAGAGCCTTTTGAGAAAGCTAGGTGGCGAATCATACGTCGAGGCGGTTTGTGGCAGGTCGCATGTCTCTTATTCCTGGGTAATATAACTTTACATTTGTAATTATATTTTTACAATTTGATATTATTTTCTGCAGTGCATCTGGTGTATATTTATGTCACTTGATATATTACTACTGTAATTTATACTATGATGCATTGTGGTTAATTTATTTTGCTTGTTGTTCCAGTGTTTTAAGTGACATACTGTCCTGTTTTTTTTGTACTATGTATGATTTTTAACTGTTTTTTAAGCTGTGATTAAAAACAAACATTTTGTCAGTTTTGTGAAACTTATTTGTTATATTAAAGTTTATTATGGATTTTTGACAATTTTATATAGTATTTTTGAGTCATCATTTTGTTTTGGTTTATACTGTAACTATAGCGACCTGAGGAGCTGCCCCAACCCAAGAGGGGATATCTCAGAATAGGAAGGACACGGTTAATGGACACACATTGTTTTTGCAAGATCTTTAACATAAAAAGTAATCCTTGCAGTGAGACAACCCCTTTAATATCAACTCACTATTTTGGCTTAAATAATTAAAAAATATAATCTAGTTTGGACCTAGGACCTTCGACATCTGCGTCATTTCTCCAAGAGCCATTTTTAATGCCTACTGGATACCAAATTACTGTGATGGAGTGTACTACATTTCGGTTCTGTGGAGATCAACGCACCAGGCACCTCTGTTCTGCCGACATATGAGGACAAAGGTGACTGAACAGAAGATAACACAACCTCAAAACTGTTTGGGTCACGAACAGAAATCTGCCTTTATATGTACAGTATATTTGATTTATTGTAAGTTTAAACAAGGGAACAGGGTAACAGAGACAAATCCGTGTGTGAACAGAGCCATAGAAATCCTTGAAGTTTCATGTGCTTCATTTACTAAATTCTTGACTGGTCAATACTGCCACACAAGAGAAATATATATATTAAAAAAAATAAAAATAATAATCTACATCGGTAACATCCAATTTTTAATTTTGCTTAAAAACAATACAATATAACAAGGGGAAGTTCAGCTAAATCAATAGAACAATAATTAGACTACAATATATTTCAGTTTCATGGTACTGGATGTAATGCATAAAACCTACCCTGGAGCCATGTTTCAGCGATATGGTCTCGAACTACCAGGTGCCATTTTGACATTTCTGATAGAATTCTACATAGACCTGTGAAATGCGTCAGTGATGGTAATATCTGGAACTGTGTGTTCTGTGCTCACCATAGTGCCAAATGCCAGTGACAATATGGTACCACAGCGAAAATTAATGGATCAAAGCCTATACAGCAACAGTGACAGGGACTGCTACAACCTCAGCCCCTTGTATCGTCCTTGTAATACAGTCCTTTTTTCCCCAGAACAGCTCATTTAAGAATATTCACATGAAGAATCTTTCATTTAGTCAAACATAAAAGTAAAAAACAGACAAAAAAAACAAAAAAACAAAAAAAAAAACAAAACACATTACTCGCTGTTACCTATTCCTGGTCTTGTTCCAATGTATAGAAAATAACATTCAGCAGTGACCCACGTTAGACGGTCACTGTCTGAATAGGCAATTCCTTTGTCTTAACAAAGGACCAGAAAAAGGTAATCAGAACCTATCTACTGTGATGAAGAAATACAACTGTGACTCATTGTAGAGGCAGCTCTATCATTACATGGTTTAAATAGTTCAAGCCTTAAAGCGATTTTTGCACCATTCTGTTCCACAGAGCAACAGGCAGCTTCAGACACTTCCTGGTTAGGTTTTGGGTGGTTCTATAGCCGGGATTAGCATATCAGCTCTATATTTCCAGCTCTTCTTATTGCAGTGACATGACTGCAGGAGATTAAATCATACATGCCAACTCTCCCGTTTTGGGCGGGGGGTCCTGCTATTTGGGGTCCCCCCCCCGCCCTCTCGGGGGAGTTGGCATTCCTCCCGCCTGCAGGGGGCGGGGGTCCTTTAAATCCCCGCGGCGCAAGTGTAGCACTGGTGCGATACTCTTGCGCCGCCGAACCGCTCCTACAGGCGGGTGAAGCGGCCGCAGCGGCCGCTCACCCGCCCGCGGTCTCACTGTGCGGGGAGGAGGGAGAGGGATCGCTCCCTCCTCCCTCCTCTCCCTGATGTACGGCGGCTGTGCGCGCCGTGCAGACAGGTCAGCGGCGCAGGGGAAGTGACCGCGGCTACAGGGGAGTGACGCGCGCTGCTCTCACTTCCCCCTGCGCCGCTGAAGATATCGGGCAGGAGCTGGCCGCGCTGCAGGAGCCTGGTGAGGTAAGTGGATTTTATTATTTTATTTTTATTAGCTTAGGGGCTCTACCTGGCTAACAGAGAGGGCAACACCTGGCAACAAAGGGGGCACTACCTGGCAACAGAGGGGGCACTACCTGGCAACAAAGGGGCACTACCTGGCAACAGAGGGGGCACTACCTGGCAAACAAGGGGGGCCAACCAGGCTAACAGAGGGGGGCACACCATGGCTAACAGATGGGGGCACTACCTGGCAACAGATGGGGTCACTACCTGGCAACACTGGGGGCATCACCTGGCAACAATGGGTCACTACCTGTCAACAGAGGGGGCACTACCTGGCAACAAAGGGGGCACTACCTGGCAACAGAGGGGGCACTACCTGGCAACAAAGGGGGCACTACCTGGCTAACAGATGGGGGCACTACCTGGCTAACAGATGGGGGCACTACCTGGCAAACAGATGGGGGCACTACCTGGCAACAATGGGGCATCACCTGGCAACAATGGGGCACTACCTGGCAACAGAGGGGGCACTACCTGGCAACAAAGGGGCACTACCTGGCTAACAGATGGGGGCACTACCTGGCTAACAGATGGGGCACTACCTGGCAACAGAGGGACATCTATCTGGCAAACAGATGGTGGGCACTACCTGGCAAACCGATGGGGCACTACCGGGCAAACACAGGGGGCACTACCTGGCAACAATGGGGGCACTACCTGGCAACCAATGGGGGCACTACCTGGGCAAACAATGGGGGCACTACCTGGCTAACAATGGGGGCACCTACCTGGCTAACAATGGGGGCACCTACCTGGCTAACAAAGGGGGGCACTACCTGGCTAACAAAGGGGGGCAATACCTGGCTAACAAAGGGGGGGCATCTACCTGGCTACAGAGGGGGCATCTACCGGCCTGTAAGGGGCACTACCTGGTTATGGGGGGGCTACTACCTGGCTATAAGGGCATCTACCTGGCTTTCTTCCAAAGCCGTTATGCAGTTAGGTGGAGTGGGTTGTGGCTTTTTTGAAGGGGCGTGGCATACCGACAAGATGGGCGTGTCCATGCAAATTTTTGCCGCGCCACGCTACGCGCGCCGCCCACTAGAGTCTCCTGCTTTTTCATTTTCAAAAGTTGGCAACTATGGATTAAATCTATAGTGCACCAGGCTAAAGAGCTCAAAAGTAAACAATCTTTTTTGTTTGTAAGTGATATCAAATCCTGCTCTCAAATAAGACAAAGAGCAGGGAGAGAAGGGGAGAGCAAGACAATCAGAGAAACCTGGGTGCACACAGAGCAGATAAAATCTCCTGACCAGGACAATAATCAAAAGAGCAATGTAAGCATTTGGTAAGCTTTGAATTACCAGTTTCTAAATTTTAAAAGCTAATCTTTGTACCTTTATGGCTTGTTCACACAGAGTTTTCACTCCGTGTTACAAGCGCTTTGTAGATCCGTCTTGGGGACCAACAGGATGGACCCCAAGACGGATATCACAATTAGCATGACTTTATCACTGCTTGCTATGACGAACACGCAGTGGCGTTCACATGGGAGATCGCCGCTGAGTGTTTTAGGCCTCGTTCACACGGCTTATTTTGGGACGGATTTCAGTCCGTATTGCGCACAGTACTGCGCTGCAATACAGCTGAAATCCATCCCAGGCATTAGAGAGCTATGGATTCCATCTCCCCTCCCCGGGGAGAAAGGGACATGCACCTTATCCCGGCGGGATACGCGCCGTGGATAATGGCTGTCTATGGGGCCGGCGAGCTGCCGTCCCCGCCCCAATTGCGGCCGATACCCGTCCCGCAATTACGGCGTGTATAAGCCGTGTGAACATAACCTTAAAAGTGCCGCTAGGGTCCGTCTTGCAAAGAAATGACATGCAATTCTTTGCAAGACGGACCTGAGCGGCGCTTTTGAAACACGCAGCGGCGATCTCTCATGTGAACGCCGCTGCGTGTTCGTCATAGCAAGCAGTGATAAAGTCACTACTAATTGTTAGATCCATCTTGGGGTCCGTCCTGTTGGTCCCCAAGACGGATCTACAAAGCGCTTGTAACACGGAGTGAAAACTCCGTGTGAACCAACCCTTAAGGGGTTCTCTGATGGCCTATTGTTATTATGGCTTCATGAAACATTCCTCAAACACATGACAGTAGATCATTTCAATAAATGCTATAATTTTCTAGATCAAGTTAAGAAATATGAAATCACCTCATAATTGGCACTGCTAAAACAAATGCCAACGTGTTATAACCATTTTTTCTGTCAGTCAATCAACCATGCCCATATATTGTTTATACATACACAACTCACAAAAAGTTAGGGATATTTGACTCTTGGTTGAAATTTCAGGATGAACATAAAATGCACTAAATGAGATAATTACTTAACTGTAGAATGCACATGTCAAACTGTTCAATGCTTCAGTACTTTAACAACTTGCTGATCTTCAATAAGCAGCTTAATGGCAAAATCCACAACAGGCGTTAGATCCCTGAATCGCCCAATAAATTTAGGGGATCAATTTGAACTGGGATTTAAACTGCCCACCTTATTATGCCGTTCACATTTTGACATCATGAGACCATCGCCATTGCGAGTCTTCAAGCCGGATGCTCTCAGACGGTAGAGGACACTGAGCTTTGAGTGCCACAGAGTGTCATCAGCAGGTTGCAACAGAGATAGAGACTGGAAGAGGCACAGAAAGGCAAAGAAGTGGACGTCCTTTGGCTACATCGCACACTGATGATTGCTTCATCGCAAACAATGAATGATGAAAACCACACAACTCCAGGCACTTTTAGGGGAGGCCAGAAGCAACCAAGGATCATGTCACAACGTTCGTAACCATTCACATCAGGGTGGTCTGCGTGCTAGATGAAAAGCAAAAGGTACCTGGCCAGTACCGGACCTGGCTGATGCATAGCGCTCTCCTTGACGTCTTGGCAGCCATCATTTCTGCTCATAGTGAATTGACTTTCATCACGGAACAGCATGAAGGAGCACTGGTCCCTCATCCAGCGTAGGTGCTCCCTGACCCATTCAAGATGAACATGCCATTCTCTGGTTTAAAGAAGGAAAGAGCTCACAGAACTTACTAAGCTGTTGGACTTGGCTAATTGAGAGGAAAAATGGCCATGACAAGAGGGATGACTGTTAAAACAATATCACAAGGCATTATGGGAAAGGAGCTGAGAAGCTCTAGCGCCCTCTTTTGGATGTAAGGGATTTTTTGCCAAGCCAGCATCACTCATACTTACAGAGGAGTGATGCTGGCTTGTCAAAAAATCCCTTCTTGCTTTCCAAAGATCCAGTGGGTCAAAAGCAAATTGAGGATTTGTTACATTCAAAAGAGGGCGCTAGAGCTTCTCAGCTCCTTTCCCATAATGCCTTGTGATATGCAGATGCTTAGTGGAGTGCAAAAAGGCAATTCCGAATCTCCACACACCTATAAAGGAGCTCTCCCTAAGAAGAGATCTTCCCTTTCTGTTAAAACAATGGAAATGATTACAGCTCTTCTTCAAGATAGAAATCTAACATGGAGTGTGGCATGATATGTTGGTTGTTCCCAGTAATATGTGTGGAATTTTTTGGAAGTATAAACAAAAAGGAAAGGTAATACAAAAAACAAAACAAAAAAGAAACACAAAATCTACGTAGCACAAGGAAGAAGTCAATGTGTGACGACAGAAAACAAATCAATATGATGGGAAAACTAAAAAAAAAATGCAAAACAAAGAACAAATGGGCAGAAACAGGTGTATATGTTTGTGGCAGAACTCTAAGAGATCTGCTGAATGAAATGGGATTTACATGTAGAAAAACCAAATCAAAACCAGCTTCGATACCTAAACAGAAGAAAACAAGGTAAGATGGGTTAATGAGAAAGTGATTGTGGAATGTGGAGGAATGTATGAACGCAATATCACAGATCAAGCCCTGAGAGAAGAATACTGAAACATTTGCCCGGTGCCATTCTAAAAAGGAAGCCTGGAAAAAACAAATCGCATTTCACCACTCATTACGGAGATAGAGCTGAATGTCAGATAAAGGATCGGGGCAGATGACAGTCATTATCAACAGTCAATAAAAAATTTTGACACTGTCAATCCACTTATAAAAAAAAAAAAAAAAAAATGTTGTAATTTTAGGACAATGATGCAGGTCATGGAGCAAAGAGTTAAAGCTTTTCTTTAGGAAAGGCATAATCAACTTGAATATGACCAGCATTAGTGCGCACATCTCACTCTGATAAAAATGTATGATTATATATTTTCATAGTGGCAGAGCGACGACAGGATGCCTGCAAGCGACAGGTCACCAAGGTTACCTGGTCTTAGTAGGGTAGGAGCCACAGTATGTTGTCAGCCACAGTAACTGGTTGGCATCTGTTTCGAGTTAGGGCGGCTGTTCCAGCCATTCCAGAGATGGCTCTTACTGGGAGTAGGCAAAGTGTTGGGTGGGTGCCTACTCCCCGTGTTCCAGGACAGGCTTTGTGCAGGTACCTGGAGGTCTATAAAAATCCTGGTACTCTAGATGAGCTGCGGGTGTGGTCGGCTGCCTGGAGCTGGGAGCAACAGAAGAGCTAAGGAGAGGCTCTTACTGTACAGGCTTCCCTCAAGCCTTGTGGGGTAAGAATATTGTGGTTTTGGGGGTGCTGTGCAGTAGGCACAGACCGTTGGTAGTAGAGGGCAACTGTGTGTTTGGTTAGTGGCCAGACGGCCGAGGTTTATTTTTTTTTAGGTTTTTTCTGTAATCTGTGCTTGAGAATAAAACTAGTTGAGGCCAGTTTGACTAAACAGCATTGCCCGTATTACCTGTGTGCCAAAACTTTTCTACCAAATATTTTGAGGATTACTGAAGTCCAATTCCACAATCTTTACAAGGTGTTGTACCTCATCAGTGACATGTTCCTGCATCTTACACACAACCAGTCAGCTGAATATATAGAATCATACACCATCTCAGAGCAAATTGTATTACTTTATTCCAAAGATGTTATTTCAAACAATGTATGTAGTGTGAATTATATCATGCATACCAACGAAATGTAAAATAAGAGTCTGTGGTATAAAGAACACAAACTATAAAACTAGATTTGCTTATGCATGTTAAGGAAGGGCGAAATGCAAAAACAGTGCTGCGGTAAAAGCTTCACAAGACTTACCCTGAACAGAGGGTGGGACACAACATGCCCCTCCCCTACAACATACTCAGTAGAACGATGGGTTACATATTTCTCTCACAATACCACATGCCCCATGTTATAATGTTGTCAGACATGCACTTGTAGCCGGAACCTATAAGCATCTGTTGGTCCAATAATCATTGCTCTGGATAGTTCATGTGTTTGTACTTTTTGGCAAGTTAAGATGTAAAATTAAAAAAAACAAAGACGTACTGCATACTCTCCATTGAACAGCACAACCAGGCATAAAAAAATACCTTAACAGGGTTGTCCTTGATTCGAAACAGCACCACAAGTGGGCTGTATCTGATAGTTGTTTAGGCCCATTCAATACAGTAGGGCAGCTCTGCAACTCCAGACATTGCCCTATGACAATAATGGCACGGTTTCCAACAGCAGACCCTAGCACGTGTAAACTTTTGCAATTTAAGAACAGTGCAAGCATCTACTGTATATAAATAGCAGAGTGGAACTGTGGTGCGGGACTAAAAGTAGAAGGGCATATAAACCTACTACAGCACATTGCCCCAGGTGCTTATGACATTACACGCACAACCCAGGCCACAAGAGAGCTACATGCCAAATTCAAGTCAGCTACATCTATGCATTGGTAGGATTATCACAATATACAAATTATGCAGCTCCCAAAATGAAAGAAGAAGACCTATGGCCTCTCCTGCTGCATCTATTAAGTACATGTATAAAATAACAATTCTATAGCCGCTTTCCTTGGATCTCTATGTTGTGTGGTTCCCCTGTAATTCCTCCAAGAGATGTACTAATGAATCTGTCAGATGGGCGTTTCCTCAGTTATTCCTTCTGGAAATATATTACTGAATCAGTTATTAGAGAAGAGGCACCAAAATTGTTATTTCATAGGGAAAAACAAAGACTTACTAAAACACATTTCAGAAGATGCCACGGGTCCAAGTGGCAGGTTCAGCTCTGCTATACCTGTAGATAGGTAATAACTACAAGTTGCCAATGTACAGAGTCCATTTGCAGTAACAAAAAGTAGAACTGAGAAGCTTCTTTTATGCATGATGTTTTTAAATAGCATTTGCTATATAGGACATTTGTGTTGCATCTACAATGCTACTTTAGGTACAAATGTAATGCATCTACTTCAGTATCACATTAGACAGAAAACATGAAACCAGCACATACAGAAGCTTATGGTGACAGAAGATTTATTCATTTCTGCAAATAAGTTATAATGTGCTTTTGATAAGTTGAATAAAATTTCAAGGTATTTAAGGCTCCTGTGAAATGCTGCATGGAGTGGAGATGGGATAAAAAATAAGTAAACCCAAAACTAAAAGGTAAGTTTTTATTGGCGTTGGTTGAATTGAATAAAAACGAACCTTTAAATTGACAAACCTTCCAAATCGCTGCTACTGGGAATAGAAACGCTCCAATTTTCCATTCTAAAACAAAAAAAAAAAAGTCCAGCTCCCACCTTTTAAGAAACTTCCCATACAAGTAATTGGAGTGGTGATGGCTTCCATTAAGCTGTTTGCAGCTGCCCCCCTGAGATTACATAAATAAGAGGGGACAAAGAGCTTCAGCACATACAGCTTCTATAAAACAAAAAGGGAATCTGTCAGCCCCTCCATTCTGTATTAGCTAATGGCACCATAAAATAGTGACAGAAAGTCCCATTTAGGCGGCATTTTTTCCATTTCTGTTATTTTATTGCACTCCCAGCTTAATAGTTGCAGCGCACCATGAATGCAGTGAGACTTAAGTGCAATGTATTCATGACATCTAGACTCCACCGCCTCCACTAAAGTTTGACACCTCTCTCCAAATTACTGTGCATAGGGAAAAGGCTGTCAATCACTAGCAGTGGAGCTAGCAGATCAAATACATTGGAATTCTGCCTCAGTGTTCATTCCCACTGCAACTAGTAAGCTGCAAGTTTACTATAACTCGAGCATACTCACAGTGGAGGCCATTTTCGGTCCCACTTGGGATCTCTGTCAAGGGGCCGAGACATGGTGCAAGCCCAGTCTCATCAGGAATCTTTGTCATTTGGACACCTGAAAAAACATTTCCTAACATATACTGTGATAGATCCATAGGGAATAATAGAGCAAAGTGCCTGCATTTACTCCATTTTCTAAACAAATACGCCCTCTGTGCTGGGAAAAGAAGGAGTGTGGTCAACTGCGTTTTTCTTTTTCTGGCACAGAATGCACATATGTTTGTAAAGTAAAGCAAAATATGTAAAAAGTTACTTAGGGATCCTGCGATAGAAGTCCTAAATGGGACCGAAATGTGGTGCGAGCCCAGCCCTACAGACAGGCAGTGAAAATCAAAGCCTCTGTCCTGTCCCTAATTCATAGTGCACCCAGATAAGGCAGTAGAAATAGGTTGACAGATTTCCTTTGAATCCGCTCTCGCTCTTTCATCCTGCTGTAAAAGGGGAGAGGAGAGAACGCCTTTGGTTACCCTTAAGAGATAATTGGCCGTGTTTTTTAAATCTTGTTCATAACATCCTCTACCATTCCATAAGAAGCGATAGAACTCTCAAAGGGTTGTATGAGAAAGAAAACAATAAAAGGTTTCTCGCTTTCCACCAGAAACCATGCCACCCTTGTTTCCAGGCTGTGTCTGGTATTGCAGCTCAGCTGAGCTGAGATACCAGGCAGCCTATACATAAGCGTGCCACTTCTTTGGGTTGGGAAATCATACATTTCTAGAGCTCATACAGGATAGACATCTTGCAGAAAACTGAACTATACTGACTGGCTAAATGTGGTGCAGGTAAGAGGAGATGGTGCATACACTTCATTGTAAAAGAAAATCAATGGTGAACAAATAAAGTCTTATTTTATCAACATGGTAACGATAGAAGCCACAGAGGGAAAATTATTTCGATTCTACATTCAATGTAATATATGGTAAATCACACAGGAAAGCAGAGGGACAAAGTAAAATCCTGACCAAAACATGCAATGGGACAACAACATTCAGCTTCTGGTTACAGGAACATGAAAACATCTCTAACAGTTAATTCGGACAGGAAGCAGTTGCTGGAAGTTTGGGGATGACTCCTCCATTGACTATTAACTCCTATTCAGGAGACGTATGGAGAAGTGATGACTTCTTAGGGATTTTGTAAGCGACTTACAAACAAACACCATATGCCGATGGTTATTACCTACAGTACCAGAGGAAATTGCAAATTTGTTGGCAAAGTGATAAAAAGACATCTGCCGAACATGCTTTTGTGTGCATCCGGAGACAAGCAAGGGGTCGTCTTCAACAATGTCTGTGCTGGGATTGTGTAACACTCAAATATTTTAGCAGAAGACACAACTGTACGGCTAAGAGCAAACATAAGAGATGGCGGGCTGGGGAGAGCAAATAAGACTTGGCTACAAAGTCTAGAAATGAGCTGCAAGGTAAGAAAGTTAAAAAGAACAACATGAACATTTGGCACTGAAGTTACTGCAGCTGCTTATGCACTTTTGTTCATGCCATTGGTAAAAAGTCAAAAGTTTCATGCGCTTAACCTTTCTGACTGCAAATCTGCTGAACGGTATTTCTACAAAGATTTGTCTCATGATACAAACTAATATGTGCTAACTTGTAAGGTCCCTATATGAACTGTAAATGATTTTATATACAGAAAACTGGTATGACTATATGCGGATCATAGGAAGAGAGAGTACGACAACTAGTTTAGAGCATGGAGCAGTATCCGCCACAACTTCCTCCTCTGCCGACTTCTTCGTTAGACAACCTAACGCCTCTGTTGTTGGATTCGCTTTCCCATAGTCCAGGAGTTTGTATAATCTTTTCCACAAGTTCTTCGAAGGCACACTGAACGCCATCTCTGGTCTTTGCACTGGCCTCTGGAAATAGACAGGAGATAGAAATTAGCACTGGTGAGAGAGTGAGCCCAGAATCATTCCATATGCACAGATTATCTGCAACCATCAATGGGAGTCAAAATAACCTCATACCATATCTTGTTTTAAGGGGATTTGTAAAATTAGAAAAAAAACTGCCCAAACATGCAAATAGACTCAAAAGGGATTAGAGCCGAGTCTCTGGTACCAGACTGTATATTACACATAAGGAAGAGCCTCTCATTTGCAGATCATTACCCAGACTCAACCTATGGACAAGAAGAGCAGAGAATACAGATATGTTGAGACTAGAGAGACAGAGGAATACCTATAATCTGAACCAACAAGAAATTATACAGGAAGGGAACATGCAATGAAAGCTCTCTCAATATAAATGGAAGTGTCAGCCTTATCAGGTGTGAGCACTAATTTATGTAATCCATGACTATCTCCAAGCCGATCTAACACGTCCTCTCAAAATAAGCAAAACCTGGCCATTTTCTTATATTGCCAGTAAAAATGTATTCATCAGTTGCTCACTGTAAACATTATAAAGTCAAAAAAGCAGTCGGCCATTATTATGCCAGTTCCTTGATCCAAATAGTGCAATCACATGCTCATCTCTTGTGGGGTTACATACGGTACAAGTCCGTGCAGTCCATTCCAGGTAGACACATGAGGGAAATCAGAGCCGCCTTCACTCCCATGCAGTCTCGCACATTTCGTAACCAACCTTTTTTTGTCAAGCTTGATAAAGAAAGGCTGCTTAGGAAACGTGCAGGCGGCTCCAATTTCCCTCATGTGTCTACCTGGAATGGACGGCACGGACTTGTACCGTATGTAACCCCACAAGGGGATGAGCGTATGATTGCACTTTTTGGATCAAGGAAATGGCATGATAATGGTCTGCTGCTTTTTTGACTTTGTATAATGTTTACAGTGAGCAATTGCTTAATACATTTTTACTTGTAATAAGAAATGGCCATGTTTCCTTATTTTGGGAGAATGAAAACCATCCAACATTTCCATGGCGCAAAAGGGTCTATGAGCCCCACTGCCATATTGTACCACCTTAAATCTCAGAGACCTTTATAGTATTTCAATTGTAAATACTCAAAATGGCTTAGAGGTTTTGGTTCCAGTTTAGGGACTCCCAAAGATCAGAATGAGGGTCCCCTGCTCGGTGCTCCAGAAACAGGATATAAGGCGCCTATTTACATTGCAGTTTTTGTGGGTTACAGAGGTGGGCGTGTCACAACTATTAGGCTATGTTCACACGGCTTATTTGCAGGGCATAATTATGCCCCGCAATTACGCCGTGTGGCCGGGGGTGGGGCGGGAGCGGGGGGCCGGCACCTCGCCGGCCCATAGACTTGCGTATACGCCGCTGGTAATTCACATGTCACTTATCTCCTCCCGCGGCGTATTTGCCGAGCAGGGAGAGCAGACGTAATCCATGGTTCTCTATGAGAACTGTGGATTACCGTAATGACTGGGACGTATTCACGCCGTAATTTGCGCACTACGGCGCGTAATTACGGACTGAAATACTTCCCATTGTAAGCTGTGTGAACAAAGCCTTACAAGAGAGAACAACACTATATATATATATATATATATATATATAATATATATATATATAATATTATCTCTATCTATCTATCTATCTATCTATCTATCTCCTCCTCCTCTCTGGAATCTCAAACCTATCAAACAGTTTTGCCTGGATTGGTCATTTAGGTTGCTTAAAACAGCCGAGTCCTAGAATACCAGCCATACAGTGGAATGGCCAACCTTACTGCTACAAAGGCCAAAAATACATTCCTGGCAGAAGACAATATCAGCTCCAGTTCTACATGGGAGAAACTGCACAGGTGCAGCTCATTGATGAACAGTTGCTCACACACCTATCCACAAGCAGCGCAATTGTCTAGTAAAAAAAAAAAAAACTACACATTGGATAAGAACCAGTTCACACCAGTATGCAGAAATGTCACAGAACCATACAGGGGAGCCTACTATCCATGAGGGAGTGATTGCTAGCATTACAATTGTACATAGATGAGGCTTATGTAGGTGCCAGTCAAACAATTACGTGCAGTACAACACGCTGGTTTACAGCATTTCCTATTCAACAAGGTGGGCTATCCTGCAAGTGCACAACCCAAAATACGGACATCCCATGCTCTCCATTATCACACGGACAAACTAAATTTTAAAATGGAAGCTGGTGGATTGACCACAACACACTCCAACAAAAATGAGGTATTACTTTATATTTTGGCCAGAATACACAAGCTCGCATCCCATGCTAAGGGTCCTCTTGATCTTGAGATTCCCTACACTAACTACAAAAACTTCCACCTGCAAACTAGCCATTAAAATAATATACATAGCACTTTTCTAAAAATACTGTAAATGCTGGAATCTGACCAGGCAATTACCTGCACGCTCATAAAAGGTAAAATATAATCCATCCACTATGTGATACAATAACATGAATACAATTTCTATTATGTAAAATAATTAGCCTGAGTTCATTAAACCTGAATCATTAAGTGGTAGAATGACATATTTGCCCTGAAATCACCAGTAACCGATCGGATGTAAATCTTCAGATCGCTCTCTTTCGGAAGGCGTTATGCTGACTTTTTACTAAATCTAGATTTAACTGAACGGCAATGACAGGTTCTGAATTCTGCAGAGCTGCACTTGATAATCATAAGAAAACACATTAGCTATCATTAAAATTTACTACATAGCTTTCCAGGGGTCAAGCCTTATGATTCTTGGCTGATGCACTTGAATGAAGTATTTCATTATAATAAGTGGATGCTGGACACAGAGGTTAACGGCCTGAGCTCAGGAGCCTGGAAGGGGTGTGTAAAAGGTATATAGCAGCCACCAAACTACCACAAGGGTTGTAATAAATTACAGCTTGTTGCAATGGGCACAAGGCGTTCAGATGGTTTCGTAGTAGGTTTTATTCAGTAATATGTCTCCAAGAATGGATCTTGGGTACAGTGACCGCATGGACCACCCATTAGGTTCCATGCAAGGCATCCATACACGTGGCATGTGGACATCTAAGGCTGTTTGTATGACAAACATCAGCTGGCTTAAAGGAATTGTCTAGAATGGGAAAAACATAGCTGCTTTCTTTTAAAAATTGCACCACCTCAGTCACAAGATATCTCTCGTATCTCAGCTAAGCTCAATTGAAAGAAGTGGGGCTGAGCTGCAATACCAAAAGCATCAAGTGACCGAGGCAGTGCTACCTTTGAAAGAAAGCAGCCAATTCTGAACAACTCCTTTAAAAGGGTTCTGCCACTGGCTGGTTTGCAGCGAGCTACTGTGTTTTTCCAAAAATAAGCTCTAGCCTGATTTTCACAGATTCTTGGAGTAGGCTTTAAATAGAAGTCCTACTCAAAAAATAAGCCCTAGTTAATCAGCGCCTCCTGAGTGATGTCACCTGGTGCCGCCTCATGGGCAGTGCCGTTCCCGAACCCGACCCACCCCAATAAACAGCCCGTTAGGCTGAAGGTTTTGTGGAAACCTGCAGTGTTTTCAGGCTGAAGGACCTGAGATGATGTCACAGTCACATGACTCACAGGTCCTTCAGCACAGGTAAGAGAGTGCAGTGTGTAAGTTCAATGTATACACACACACATACACTCACATTGTACACACCCAATCCATTATCATAAAGCGTGGTAACTGGGACTTGTAGTTCCCCAGCATGCCACACTTTCAAGATAAGGCACCGAGTATAGGGTATGGACTGTGTGTGTGTATACTATCTATATATACACACAGTACATACTCTATAGTCAGAAACCATTGGGTGTGTGTATATATATGTATATATACACACACACTGGTACTTGTAGTTCCACGGCGGCTGCCAAGGAGCGAAGGGCCACATGTATGAAAACTGTCTAGGTCTAAGACATTCTTTGTTGCTTACATCAACCAATCAGAGTTTCACTTTCATTTTTCCAGAGCACTGTATGAAATAAAAGGGGAGCTCTGATTGATTGCTATTGGCGACAAAGAAAGTCTTAAACCTAGACAGTTTTCATACATGTTCCCCTAAATGTCCCAGCATGTAGTGTCTGCAACTGTCGTGTAGAAAAATAAGCCCTCTCCCAAAAATAAGCCCTAGCCCTTTTTGGGAAATGAAAATATTATAAGACCCTGTCTTATTTTTGTAAAAAACACGGTATCTGCTGACAACCTCAGTGAAAGGAGTGAGCAGGACTTGTGAGTGTCCTCCCTATGAATTTCTATGAGAGTCCCGAATATATCCGAGCAAGTGTACTTAACTATACTTAGAACTCTCAAGGACACGAATGGGGGAGAGTTGTGAAAGCAGTGCCCTCTCTCCATTCCCTATGGTGGGCTTGTAGTTTGCTACAAGCTGATCTCAGAAAAGGATTTTGCCAAGTAGCAAGACCCCTTTGATGCTCGTTATATTGTTCTCGATACCCCTAGGCACATGCACACGGAAGTGGAGATCCTTTGGGGTATGTTCACACAGCGTAATTGCGAGTTATACCTCTGGGCGTAATTGCGCTACAATATGCCCAAAGTACGGTCCGCAATTACGGTAAAATCATAGCACTCATTGAGTGCTAGGATAATACAACGTATTATATGATAGACATATATATGATAGAGGAGAGAAGCTGAGCTCTGTGACATATAGGATTATATGATAGAGAAGAGAAGCTGAGCCCTGTGATATATAGGAATATATGATAGAGAAGAGAAGCTGAGCTCTGTGACATATAGGGATATATGATAGAGGAGAGAAGCTGAGCTCTGTGATATATAGGGTTATATGATGGAAGAGGGGAGAGGAGCTCTGATATATAGGGTTATATGATAGAGGAGAGAAGCTGAACACTGATGTATAGGGTTATATGATAGAAGAGTGGAGAGGAGCTCTGTGATATATAGGGTTATATGATAGAGGAGCTGTGATATATAGGGTTATATGATAGAAAGAGAAGCTGAGCTCCGGATATATAGGGTTATATGATAGAGGAGAGAGGAGCTGAGCTCTGGATATATAGGGTTAGAGGATTTGGAATATTTTGTTATACAGTGATCAAAAGTCCTTTCTAGTCCAAGATGAAAAGACTGCCCGATGCTTGGTAACCCATCATGTTCGTGTGCCTCTATGAGCTACACCTTTAACATTATCCATAACCACTATTTCTTAAAAATGTACGCTTTTAGTGAAGTAGGTCCCATACAAGTGCTTTGAACGGCGTCTATGTGACATGATGGATGCATTAGAAATGACTAGCTGAAAACTAAAGAGTATTTCCATAATGACATCCATGGCTAATTTGTGCAAGGAAACCTACACAATAAGTTTTTCAGTTTACAGTAATTAAAAAAAAAATGTTTACCATGTAAAGCCACCCAAAGAACCCCTACTTCTATCCTCATCTTATTACATTGTAACTGTTACCTCTTCCTCCTTTCTGTAGCCCAGAATGAGCATGTGCCATTTCTGACTGCTAGATTTCTATAGTCAAACTCTTTTAGGCTATGTTCACACGGCTTAACTGCGGGACGTAATTACGCCCCGCAATTACGCCGTGTGGGCGGGGCGGGAGTGAGCGGGGGCCGGCACTTCGCCGGCTCATAGACTTGCATTACCAGCGGCGCGTATACACCGCTGGTAATTTACATGTCACTTATCTCCCCACCCGGCGGATTCGCAGAGCAGGGAGAGGAGGCGTAATCCATAGTTCTCTATGAGAACTGGGGATTACCGTAATGACTGGACCGTTTTCAGCCCGTAATTTGCGCACTTTGGCGCGTAATTACGGACTGAATTACGGCCCATTTTAAGCCGTGTGAACATTGCCTTACTAGCAATAGCACCATCAGGTGGATGCCCTGCTACAGTGTCCACAACATATACACATGCATTAAAGCATGGTGCCACCTTCAAAACCAACATGTATTTGCTGTAACTTCTCATTACCTTTATGTTGTGCGTCACCTTCAGTTAAACACCTTTTTCTCACATTTACCACCAATGAAATAATTGCAATCCAATAATAAATTTACACATGGATGAAGACAACCATAAAAAAAAAAAAAAAAAAAGATAAAAAGTTGAAACCCTCTTCTCTGGCAGCCCGCTGTGATCTGGCCCTGCATGTGAATGAGGAGAGTGGTGGTAGCGCCATCCTCCTCATTCACGTCTATGGAAATTACGAGTATAGCAGAGCGCGCACACACGGCTATACTAGAAGGTCCCATAGAAGTGAATGAGAAGGACGGGGCCAGCGTTGCCCTCCTCATTCACATGCAGGGCCAGTTCACAATGAGTGAAACAAGAAGAGATTTTCTCAAAATGAAACTAACCCTTTAACAGATTAAGTCAAAGCTTTCAAGACTACCTGATGACATGTTTGAAGAGGACACTTTGCTAGTCTTGTAATTTGGCATCACCACATCTGTCGAGATACCTCAAAGAAAAGTATCCGATACCATAGTAGAACGGTAGTACACAATAGGGCAAAAGTTCTTTGGCCTATGGTTGCTCTATTGTCTGTCCGTATACAATATAGGTGCCGAACAGAAAAAGTGTGGTGGACTATGCTTTAGCAAAATTTCCCATTGACATACAAATGTACATGGAGAAAGAAATCGGGGGGAGGGAAAACACAGTAGGACATGGTTTAAGTTTTAAGACAATAATGTGTATAGTAGAAAGTGGAGCAAACGATGTCCAAAACAGATTACAGATACCGTGGCAAAACAGTAGGAAACAAAAAGGCAGAAGTAAAGATATTTTTTTTTTAAAGATATTCCAGCAGATACCTGTAAGGGTATGTTCACACGGCTTATTTTGCCATGTATTTGCACGCGCATTACGGTAATAGCTCCGAGTTATGAATTACGCGTCGTCTCCCCGGGCGTACAATACGATCGTATTGTACGCCCGGGGAGAGAAGTGACATGTCAATGTACGCGCCGCCGACGATGCATATCAATGGGGGCAGCATCCCCATGCTTTGGAAATACGCCCGTGCTTCCAAAACACCCGCCGTATTGGCGTGCGTACAGTACGCGCCCCAATACGACATGTGGACATAGCCAAAGGCAGGCAGGAAACATGATGTTAACACAATTCAAAAGGGAAATTGCCACTTCACAAATCCCCTTCTGAGGCTATAGCTCATGACTCGCTACAATCCAGCCTCGCTAGAGAACTGTGCAAGCGTGGCCATCTCCCCGTTCATTTCTATGGAAGTTCCAAATGGTGCACTTGAGTTTATTCAGAACTTCTATAGAAATGAACGGGGAGAACCGCAAAAACATGGCACTCGAGACTGCCTTATAGCGAGCTACGAGTCAGCCTCAAAAGGGATTTCGCGTAGTAGCCTACAGATATGGTTTCCTTTAGGCCTCGTTCACACGGCTGATTTATGCACGGATTTCAGCCGTACTGCGCGCCGTATTTGCGCTGCAATACGGCTGAAATCCGTCTCTGTCATTGCGGTAATCCACAGTTTTCATAGAACTATGGATTCAGTCTCCCCTCCCCGCTTGGCAATTACGCCGCGGGGGGAGAAAGTGACATGTCAATTATTTACGGCGTGTACGCGCCGTGAATAATGAATGTCTATGGGGCTGGCGAGCTGCCGGCCCCCCGCTGCACGGCAGCCGGCGTAATTGCGGGGCGAAATCCGTCCCTGCAACTACGTCGACAATAAGCCGTGTGAACTAGCCCTTACCGCACAAAGAAAACATCATGTTGCCATCAACTCTCCAGTATAAAAACTGTAGATTAGGCAAACACAGGCAGTACATAGGGCTGTGCAGAGTGGCTCTAGTAGTTGTAAGCTTCTGGGTACTGTAGTTTTCATTATAGAAAAGGAGACAATTTTGCATTACAAATTGAATGAGGAGACAGGTACTGAATAATGCGTTAAAAAAAAAAAAAAAAATACCATGTAAGTGGTTAATATGATTTATTGATCTGAGCCTTAGGAAGGTACATAAGGGTTGGAAAATGCGTCCCATTGTGAAAAAAATCCCTGTATACAAGCCAAATCCACTGTGCAGCCACAGACGGGAGACGCCTGTACAGAACAACTCTTGCTTTATTTAAAATGTGACAAACAAGATTACTGCGGTTCCTGCCTCTGCTTTTAGACAGCTGGACCATTTTGAGTGTTCCCATAACCTTTCCAGTGTGTGTAACTTACCTCGCACTAGAAAGATTTCAACTTTCCCCCAAAGCAAATATTTAGTCTGAGGGAAGAAAATGGAGTACCTGGAGTAAACCAACAAGAACGTGGGCAGTACATGCAAACCTTATGCAGATGTCGCCCTGTTCAGAGTCCAACCAATGGCCCCAGAGCCGCAAGGCTGCAGTGCCAACCATCAAGCCATCAGTCAACGGAGCTATTACCCAAGGAAATCCAGGTTAATGGAATTGAACAAAGACCCCTGCCAAAACAGTTCAACAAAATATTTTACAGCACATACAAAGATAAACCATCGCATTACTAATAGGAAATAAATCCCGGCTGTAGAGCAATAAATGTGAACGCCACAACAAAAGTGGAGCAACTCGTACAGCACACGAAATACTCATCAGCCTAACTCGGCGTGGAGCCATCCGCCCAGCCAGCCAACACAGCTCAAGGGCAAAGGATATCAGACGATCAGGAAATGATCCCATTTTTGGAACAGGTGAAGTTACAATGTGTCAAATCATTTATAGAGAAAGATACAAGAAACATCTTTGAGGAGCTGTAGGCAGCGATACATGTAACTAGTTATTTGCATGTTGTTCAAACGCAATCAATACCATATTGTTTCTTTCTAAGATGTGGTTGACTAAAGCAGAAAAAGAAGAAGATCAAATGAGGAGTCATACGAGTAGAAGAAAAAATAGAAAGCTGTGGTCTCCGAAACAGACCGTTTCCTGTCTCGTCCATGTCTTAAAGGTTTAAGAGACCCTGATCTTTAGAACCGAGGGAGGAAGCACATGGAACAGTAAAGCCCAACAGGTCCAGACCATTCAAGCAAAGGTTTCTGGAAGATCTAGTCCTCCTGGCCACACCAACAGCACTTGCCAAGCTAAAACAAACCACTGTATACCGGGTACAGCTGCAGACGGGTAAGGTTAGCGTCAACTACAAGGCAAATACATCATTGCTGGGCAGTTCTGGTCATCTAAAGACTGAAAACAATCTGAACGTTTATCTAATGGGACAGAATGTGACCTTAAGGCTATGTTCACATGACTAATTGCAGGGAATACAGTACGCCCCGTAATTACGGCAGGTGTTCGGGAGCTCGCACTGATCGGCACATACTCCCATGGCGCGGAGGGGGCGGTGGGGTGTTGGCTACAGCCCGCCGGCCCCATAGAATGTCATTACTCATGGTGTGTAAGCGCCGTGAATAAATCACATGTCAATTATCTCCCCGCGCCTACAATATGATCGTATTGTATACACAGGGAGGAGGCGTAATCCATAGTTCTCTATGAGAACTGTGGATTACCGTAATGATTGGGGCGCATTTCGCTTGTATTAGAACGCAGTACGCTCGCAATACGTGGCGAAATGCGCCCCAAAATAAGCCGTGGAAACATAGCCTAAAGGGGTATTCCCATTTCATTGATCAGCTTTAAACATGTAGGCAAAAGTCAATAAATTTTTTTACCAAATACATTGCTTTTGATTTTGCTTCACTTCAGAGCTAGAGCAGTTCTTGCTTCCTGCTTGTGTACACAAGCTTCCTATGTTACCAATCACCTTTGTCTGCTCTAGCAGCCCTGTATAGTGATGCCACTCCCTGCTGTGTCTTAGCAGCATAGGAGCTTGTTTATCTTTTTTTCTGACAAAATGTAACCCTTTAGAGCTCCGTAGCTTTGTGCCCTGCTGTTAAAATCCCTCTATCACCACTGTTCCTCTATCAGGGTTGGCAAGGAATAGCAGAGCTGAAATCTCAGTCAATGCTGTAGAGTTGCCCACACCCTAACTTGGCAGTGGGAGCCTGAATTTGGCTGTGAAGAGCAGGCTCTGTTAAAAAAAAAAAAAAAAAAGCTAGATGCAAAGACCCCTATAGAATTAAACAACTTTTTGTCATCACATCCGTTTAAGTCCAAATTTCTGTGCGGATTCCTTTCTAAACATCCTAATAACGACGAGAGCACTGTTTTTCTGATACAGAGCTCCAAATTCTCTGCATTAATTTACATCAAAAGAAAATGCGGTGTTCATCATGTTGGGGAGCGTTCTGCATATCGTTATAATGGCATGTGACTATACTATAAATCCGTTGTATAAGGCTCAGAAAATATAAAAAAGGATGTAACTGGCTCAAAAATCAAACTTTTTCATACCTATGAACAGCATTGAGTGCTTTCGTGCAAACTTGAGGCCCTCATTCCTGTCCACTTCTCTGTTATCCTGCAAAAGGCAATTTTTATTATTGTATTAGCAACTTATTAGCAAGCACTTAGGAGTCGCAAAAACATTAAAAATGAATATTTATACGAGTACAGGTCTAAATGTGGCTAAAAGAATGAAGATCTTTCTGTGTCTTTTTTTGCCATTGGGTGCATGAAATCAAAATGTGCAGATTACAATCTGCATAGTCATCCACTAGCAGTAGAATGGGCACTACCTGCTGGTATAATCTAACTTGTCCTACCACCTACAGTGCATGGGGCATCTACTGATAATCTGCTGTATACAGTTATAGGATATAGAACTGTGCACTTCCAAATCCAGTTTAAATCCATAAGAAATAATTTGGAAACATCTGACTGACCTTCAGAGTCCTGACCTCAACTTGACTGGACATTAGGTGGTAAAATGCTGATTGAGTCAGGTTTCTGACATCAGTGCTAGAGATCGTTAAAGGGGTGTTCACATCTCAGACATTTGCGGCAAATCCACAGGATATGCCATAGATGTAGACAGGTGTGACCCAATCTTTGGTACTTACACCAATCTTGACTAACTTGGCTGTATGCAGAACCCCTAAAGAACAGAATGCAGATTACTGTGCAAGTGAGCGCTCCTCTATATTTTGCACCAAGACTTTCAAGGGTACGTTCTCAACACAGGTGCGAGTCCCTGAGGCATAACCCACACTGATATGCCAGATATGTCTAAGATGGGAAAACCCTTTAATGCTCTTTTAGGTGAATGGTTGCAAAGTAATACATACATTTTCAACGACAGTCAGTTGTCCATCGGGTCACATTACACAGTGTATGGACACTTTCATATTATACATGTTAAAACACATTTTTAAAGCTTTTGATAATTTTTTTACATTTCTCAAATAGCTAAAATATTTAAGAAACATTCTGAAATCCTGAAGTTTTCACCTTGGCCACTAGGCCTAATAATGGTTTGACACCTCCTGTCCTGTAGGGAAAACTTTTCAGCAGTCTCCTTATTATCAGCACAGGCAGGATTACACTGAATGGTGACACCAATGTGTATAGATAACACAGGATCCACCGTTCACATTAGGAGATAGTCACAGCTTCCCCTCGCCTCCTCCCTGTACACTGACTTCTTCCCAGGTCACAGAGCATGCCTAGAAAACTGTCCTATAGAAGTCAATGGCTGCTGTTCATAGGATCCTATGCCCCTGTAGCAGTTGTAAAGCATCTCTCTTAAGGCTGCCAAAACTATTGCAGGCAAAAAGGCTGCTCCCATAATTATATACAAAAAATAAAAAATGGCTAATAAGAATTGATTATGTATCAGTATCTTGTTTTAATTAGTAAAAATAAAAAAAATTGTCGATATTCTTTAAACCTAACGTAGATCTAGGTGTCTGACGTCATCAAGCATCAACCCCACTGGGTTATGGATTACCCATTGTGATGTCAATGAAACCAGCAAAACCATAGATGCATGTGTAGCCCGGGGACAGCATCGTACAGTATGGTCATCACTGTGCGGCATGCATCTGTAGTAGGTCTTCAAAGTAGAATTTAAAATGTTGGAAACTTTTATGTAAGTAATGCTGAATTAAACGAGTATTAAATAAGCGCTAAATCTTTCAGAATTTTGTAGCAGCCGCTTTTAGTGCCACCTGTCAATGATCATTGGGTCATTTAAATAAATTTGGCCAACTCCAGGCCTTCTTTACAATGTTTCTCTAGGCTCACCTTATCGATCTTGTTTCCAACTAGCATTTTTACAATGTCATTTCTTGTGCAATACGTCTCCAGTTCATTAACCAGTTGTCCAACTTTACAAACGTGTCTCTTCTCGTCACATCGTATACTAAAAAGCAAAAGGCACAGAAATCATATAATAGTCACATATTATTCATGTACTTTTAACAAAATAAGAGTTCTAACCACATCCCTGTGAGTTTGGGATGTATCAAACAGAAGTTGTTTTAACACAATTGTTTTGTAGAATCACTTCTGATCCGACCTGAATTAAATCAATTTGATATGGGTGGAATACGACACGGACCTGAATACAGAGCACATAGCTCATGATCTATAAAAGGATAGATAGATATACCACATATGGTTACTTTATTACCATCATTGATATATCTCTTACAATTACAACATCACTTGGAAGGTACTGTATATTATGAGAAACTTAAAGAGGACCTATCACCTCCAGGGAAACCTCCTGAAGAAACAGGAGACTAAAATACAAACACTTGCTTCATTAGGAAAATCAAAGCATCTCAGCTGTAATTTAGTTTAAAAAGAAAAAAAAAAGGCGCTGGCCCTTTAAGACCGGACTGAAGTTGGCACATGACAACTTGATAGATTACTCTGTTGACAGCTCTGTGAAACTTTGTGCTTCTGAGCTGGGAGAGTCCACTATGAAAGGGGGAACCTGGAACTAAACATCATGTGCACAGTGGTAAGCTCTGGGCTGCTATTTCCTGCTGGATATTATTACACTAGCAGCAGTATAATATGGATGCCTGTGTGCTATGGAGGAGGAGGCTGGAAGCAACATCGTGTCAGACAAATGTGTGCCTTATCTGCTGCAGTGTACAGTGGTGGCCAAAAGTATTGGCACCCCTGCAATTCTGTCAGATAATACTCAGTTTCTTCCTGAAAATGATTGCAATCACAAATTCTTTGGTATGATCATCTTCATTTAATTTGTCTTCAATGGAAAACCACAAAAAGAATTGTCATAAAGCCAAATTGGATATAATTCCGCACCAAACAAAAAGGGGGTGGACAAAAGTATTGGCACTGTTTGAAAAATCATGTGATGCTTCTCTAATTTGTGTAATTAACAGCACCTGTAACTTACCTGTGGCACCTAACAGGTGTTGGCAATAACTAAATCCCACTTGCAGCCAGTTGACATGGATTAAAGTTGACTCAACCTCTGTCCTGTGTCCTTGTGTGACCACATTGAGCATTGGTCTTCTTTCTTTTCTCCATGCTCAAAAGAAACCAGTGTCTGAGGACTTGAAATCCAAATTGTGAGGAAGCCTGAGCAATCTCAAGGCTACAAGTCCATCTCCAAAGACCTGAATGTTCCTGTGTCTACCGTGCACAGTGTCATCAAGAAGTGTAAAGCCCATGGCACTGTGGCTAACCTCCCTAGATGTGGACGGAGCCCATGGCACTGTGGCTAACCTCCCTAGATGTGGACGGAGCCCATGGCACTGTGGCTAACCTCCCTAGAGTGGACAGGAGCCCATGGCACTGTGGCTAACCTCCCTAGATGTGACGGAGCCCATGGCACTGTGGCTAACCTCCCTAGATTGTGACAGAGCCCATGGCACTGTGGCTAACCTCCCCATGGCACTGTGACTAACCTCCCTAGATGTGGACGGAGCCCATGGCACTGTGGCTAACCTCCCTAGATGTGGACGGAGCCCATGGCACTGTGGCTAACCTCCCTAGATGTGGACGGAGCCCATGGCACTGTGGCTAACCTCCCTAGATGTGGACGGAGCCCATGGCACTGTGGCTAACCTCCCTAGATGTAAAGCCCATGGCACTGTGGCTAACCTCCCTAGATGTAAAGCCCATGGCACTGTGGCTAACCTCCCTAGATGTAAAGCCCATGGCACTGTGGCTAACCTCCCTAGATGTAAAAGCCCAATTGGCACTGTGGCTAAACCTCCTAGCATAAGTAAAGCCCATGCACTCGTGGCTAACTCCTAGATGTAAACCCCTTTGGCACTGTGGCTAACCTCCCTAGATGTAAAGCCCATGGCACTGTGGCTAACCTCCCTAGATGTAAAGCCCATGGCACTGTGGCAAACCTCCCTAGATGTGGACGGAAAAGAAAAACGGACGAGAGATTTCAACGCAAGATTGTGCGGATGGTGGATAAAGAACCTCGACTAACATCCAAACAAGTTCAAGCTGCCCTGCAGTCCGAGGGTACAACAGTGTCAACCCGTACTATCCGCCGGCGTCTGAATGAAAAGGGACTGTATGGTAGGATACCCAGGAAGACCCCACTTCTTACCCCGAGACATAAAAAAGCCAGGCTGGAGTTTGCCAAAACTTACCTGAGAAAGCCTAAAACGTTTTGGAAGAATGTTCTCTAGTCAGATGAGACAAAAGCAGAGCTTTTTGGGAAAAGGCATCAACATAGAGTTTACAGGAAAAAAAAGAGGCATTCAAAGAAAAGAACACGGTCCCTACAGTCAAACATGGCGGAGGTTCCCTGATGTTTTGGGGTTGCTTTGCTGCCTCTCTGGACTGGACTGCTTGACCGTGTGCATGGCATTATGAAGTTTGAAGACTACCAACAAATTTTGCAGCATAATGTAGGGCCCAGTGTGAGAAAGCTGGGTCTCCCTAAGAGGTCATGGGTCTTCCAGCAGGACAATGATCCAAAACATACTTCAAAAAGCACTAGAAAATGGTTTGAGAGAAAGCACTGGATACTTCTAAAGTGGCAGCAATGAGTCCAGACCTGAATCCCATAGAACACCTGTGGAGAGATCTCAAAATGGCAATTTGAAGAAGGCCCCCTTCACATCTCAGGGACCTGGAGCAGTTTGCCAAAGAAGAATGGTCTAAAATTCCAGCAGAGCATTGTAAGAAACTCATGGATGGTTACCGGAAGCGGTTGTTCGCAGTTATTTTGGCTAAAGGTTGTGCTACCAAGTGTTAGGCTGAGGATGCCAATACTTTTGTCCGGCCCATTTTTGAAGTTTTGGGAGAAATGATCAATGATTTGATTTTTGTCTCTGTTTTTACATTGCAAGCAAAATAAATGAATATATCAACACCAAAGAATTTGTAATTGCAATCATTTTCAGGAAGAAACTGAGTATTATCTGACAGAATTGCAGGGATGCCAATACTTTTGGCCACCATTGTATGTAGTGAGAGACTCAGATCAACCCTGTACCAGCAGCTATGTCCTCAGCACCACCTGCACAGTTGGTATCTTCCAGAAAAGGAATCTCACCAGATTATGAACTCTCCCTGACAAAGTAAAACCTCTTTCCTGTAAGGCTAAGTTTACACAGCAGTGGACAAAAAAACCAAATCCTAAAAATGTTCATAAAACAGTTTTTTTGTCTACTGCCTGTCAAAAGCTGCTGAAAAACAGTCGGTTTTTTTTTTTGCCCTTTTTTTTGCAGAAATGCAAAGCATTATAATTGCTATGGATTTCAGCAAAAAACGCACAAAAAAATATCCGGCGCTTTACATAAACTCCAATACTAACTTTTCTGCCCTGCTCAGTCATTTTTTGCAACAGGTTTCAAAAAACGACAGCAGCAAAAATGAGCAGAAAAAAAAAAAAAAAAAAAGACGCTCTGTGGAGACAACAGAATGTTTTTACTATAGAAGTTTATGGGAGCTGTTTTCAGTCTTTTTTTTTTTTTCCCCAGAGTTTTTATAAATCAAAAACCACTGGAAAAAAATGTCATTTTTGTGTGCTGTGTAGACATAGCCCGATACTGAGGAAAATCATCCGATTTGCTAATGACACGCATTTGATAAAAAAAAAAAAAAAAAAAAAAGTCTTATAATTTCATGTGCTATACATATTTGTGAAGTGGTGATAGGTACTCCAAGTATGATTCAAGTCACATACACTACGACTACACTGATTGGAAGTAACTACTACCATCCTAGAGGATGCTGGGCTGCGCTAGAACCAGTCTCAGGAGCCAACCGCAACCAAGAAGCTTATATGTAAGGTAACCTCAGCTACCATGTCTTACAAAATTCAGCTTTTTGACTCTCACACAAAGTCAGAGAAGCCTACAAGCTCATAGGTTTGACTAGACGACAACATCCAGGCAGGTGTATAACAAAGTAACCATCTGATCTAATAGATTGTAAGCTCTTGCGGGCAGGGCCCTCACACCTTGTGTCATCTGTAAGTAGCTTTTATTGTGTACTGTATGTCTTTTTGTCTGTACCTACACCCTTCAAATTGTAAAGTGCTGCGGAATATGTTGGCGCTATATAAATAAAGGTTATAATTATCTGATCAGGATCGAATATGTGCTAATTTAGGTTTTCCTGACAGGCGAAGGTTATTACTTTTTTTTTTTTTTTAAAGCACACAGGAAGAGATAATATTTGTATCCAGTATCCATTCTTACCCAATATAACACCTTGTGCACCTCTGTAGTAGCTGGGAGTTAATGTTCTGAAACGTTCTTGTCCGGCAGTGTCCTACAAAGAAATTATGAACATTCCATTACTTTTTTATGGGACTTCAAAAGCATAGAAAAAAATATTTGACAAAATAAAAAAAAAAACTAAAACAAAACCACCAAAAAACAAAAGACCTGTTACCTTGTACTCTAGCACCACCATGTGGATCAAACATTTAATTGCACAGATATAAGGTGCAGAATATAAAAGCTTTTAAAATAAAAATGCGCTTCGGAGTTCAGCACAATAGAGAAGTTTCACGGATCCACAATTTAAGAAAAAAGTAACGGTGACGTGAAGTATCACAGATTAATATATGTACAGCAGAAGATTGCTGCGGGACATAGACAATGCTTTACTGCAGACAAACCCACTGTGATTACAGCCAGGGTGTTGCATCAGGAGCCCCAGAGACATCGTCCCCTGCCCTAGTGTCCTTTCCTCCATTGCCCCATCATCTACTTGATAGAGCAGTTCAGCCTGACCCCTATTCTGTAACATGTTCATGACCTTCCCAGAAAAGAAAATGTGTCAAGGTGGAAGCATGAATGTGTAAGACATGAGGCTGCAGCAGATTACACCTCACTGCTATGCAACATCTGAGTCTTCCAGGGAGTGATTTTTGTCAGGATCATAGTGGAGACCTTCGTATCAATGATGTGAAAGTGTTAAAGGCACAAAATGGTTAAAAATGAAAAGACAACATGGGAGGATTCATCACAAGGGAAAAAAAAACAAGGCCCATTCAGAGGTTTTAGAAAGGTTGTTTGCTATAGGCGTCCCACAGCGCCCCATCGGTCTGCTACGCCAATGAAGAGCCAATGATTTTGCTGGGGGCCGTCCTGTTGGGGCTACTCCTTGGTGGTGACAACAGCTGATTATATGAGAATGAACAAAGTGGGTCTTCACAGTGATCTCTGATTTGGGAAGGGATGTCTGGTTAGAATATGCCATCACAATTTGGCGATCTGACTGCTGGTGCCCAATTAGTGCTCAGAATGAAGCAACAGCAGTGTTGGTTAAGTACTGCTGTGCCTTAAAGGGGTTGTCCATTTCATAATAAACTCTTACAGGCAGTTCATAGGGCCCCATAAAAAAACAACTTGGAACAACAAAACCCCAAAAACCTAAGGGTATGTTCACATGGCTTATTTGGACGCTGTTTTCGGAACATTTGGACAAGGTTTGTGACGAGTTTTTCAACACTGTTTTCACCCATACAAATTAATAGCCAGGACAAAAAAAACGCGTTGAGAAATGCACCTAAAACACGCTTCAAGAATTGACATGACACCACTTTTTCAGTGCACAAAAGCCTCGTCGTGTGTGAACTACAACGCTGTTTTACATAAGAATCAATTAAATGAACCGGGGGCGTTTTGGACGCGCAAACATTCCGAAAACAGCGTCCAAACACGCATCTACGGTAACAATGAGCAGTGGGATTTTACACTGCTCGCAATGTAAAAGACGTATCGGTGTTCACATAAGTGATCGCGGATGCGGGTTTGATTTCGTCTGTCGGATGCGTCCCAAGAATTGACATGGCAATTGTTGGTGCGAAAAACAAAGCAGGAGCCCGATAATAAACTATAGGGTGCGATCCTGCAGCATTCAAACACACAGCAGCTGCGTGTTGGATCTGATCAACGCTGCGTTTTTGGACGTGATTTTAGGATCCAACACGGATCCAAAATCGTATCCAAAAACGGTGTGTGAACAAGCCCTTCTACTCTTCTTGCTCCAGTTCTTGGTCCCAGCATGGCAACTCTCGGATCATTCTTAATATAAAAACTAAACCACCAATAAGCAGAATTATAAAAGACACTAAAACAGCACGCAAAATAAAAAAGTGCATAAATAAAACAAGACACTAGGAACTTCTCCAAATAGTGTGTGTTTGTTTTACTTAGCACTAGTATTAAAAATATAAAACTCCAAAACAACGCGTTTCACAGGACTCGCATGGTTCGCTCCCTCAGGTTCTACCAAAAAGAATGTGGAAATGACTAGTATCTGAAAAAAAAAACCACGCTCGGGTCCAAGTCTCCTACGTTACTGCTAGAAATGTACAACATGATTAACAGTAGTATAGGATCCATGATCATATCAGAAACTCAAGACAAACTTTAAAGGGGTTGTCTCACTACATTCATTAGTCCTGTTTTCTTGGTTTCACTTTGAATTCAGGGGCGTGTTTACTGGCTTCTACTAAGCTGCAGTAGAAGCCAGGTCTGTAGCTATAGCGACCAGTGCTGACAGCCTATCATGAGAGAGTTAACAGGTCTGTAGCTATAGCAAATTGACACATATTGCAAAGGAACTTGTTTTTGCAAGATCTTTAACATAAAAAGCAATCCTTGTAGTGAGACAACCCCTTTAAACTCTACATAGAGTGTACAATACAATATTTATAAAACCATCTCAAGCATATTTCACAGACCTCACTCGAAATTAAACATTTGACCTCATGACGAAAACAGTTTACATATTAGCATATAGCATATTGGCATATTAACATATTAGCATATTTCGAGGACCTTCTCTAGTCATTCTTGTATTTCCAAACAGGGAGATCCTGCTGCAGCTGTCAAATGATTTTGCTGCATCCAATCAAGAAGAGGATGTAAGGTTAACAAAAAAAAAAAAAAAAAAAAAAAAACGGCGGAAACTCAATGCTAGAGTTTTTTTTTAATTTGATTTTTATATAAATTTTTTGCCACCAATATACTATTTAGAATTGAACTGCACGACCCCTTTAATAGATTTTGTCTGTACAGTGGGTGGCCATGAGCGACGCTGTCCAGGCAAAATCTAAAAACAGGGACAGATTTACTGTGGATTTGTTTATGGAAAATCCATAGTAAACGGGATGATACAAATCCCATGCCACTGGGGCGGGTATATATCTATGCTGCAGATTCTTAAATCTACAGCATGTTAATGTGGATTTACTACGGATTTTACCCTAATGAGTGGAGTGGGGTAAAATATGCATGATTTGTTGCAGATTTGTACTTGCAAATTTACCTACGTAATTGGGAAGGAAAGCTTACCGGAAGGGAGCAGTAGTGTTCAACATAGTCACACTTAATAAAGTGGGGCTGTGGTGGTGCTCCCTGCAGAGCATTTGGCTGGAAGGTTATAAGACGAGGGTTGTCCCGCTACAGCATTTGGCAGCCTTTTATGCTGGTTGTCAAGCAGAGCTTGTGAAATAAAGCGGCATGCTTCTCCTTCCAGCAGGGAGTATTTTTACTCTCTGCAGACATGCTCCACAGTGTGCACGTGATGATTCATTCTGTGTGAGCTGGGGGGAAGGGAGAGGTTCTCAGCTGTGCGAGACTAAGGCTATATGCACACGGCAAAAGACAAAACGCCGTCCAAAATATGATGGCATTTCAGTATTTGCTGTGCAGACATAGCCTAAGGAATCATTGGAAGTGAAAAGCTAAGTGTAACTCCATAGTGTATATCTACAAAGTATGTAGAGAGAGAGAGAAATTTAACTAGAATGGGCATTTGACATTCAGGACTCTGGGAAAAATGGGCGATTGTTTTTCTCGTCTCTCTCACATAGTGATGTATCCTGCAGATTATTATACCTCTGACCTCTACAGAACAAAACTACAAGCTTTATCTGTTTGTTTTTACATGGGACTGCACATCTGTCTAACAAGTGGTTACGTGGGACTGCACATGTCTCAAAAGTTTTTTATGCTGGACTGCACAGTACAGCTGTGTTCTCTCTCTGTTTGTGACTTACGTGGGATTGCACATTCGAGTCACAAAAGTGATTTACGTGGGACAGTACAGTTGTGAAAAGTGGCATCCGTGATCTGGGCTTCAACTCTGTTGCTAAGGACATATAAATCAGCTGGTTCTCATGAACCTTAACACTTTGTAGTCGTATCTTTGTAGTGAGACAACCCCTTTAATTCTCAGTTGTAGGACTAGTGTTCTACTGTTACGCTGTGTGCAGTGACCTACAGCCACCTTTGCAGTTTTTTGTCCGAATGCTGGAATACCCCTTTAAACCTTGTGACACCACCATGCTGGGCCTTGTAGTGACACTATGGTGGTTCTGTGACCTTGCAGCATCAGCATCAATGTTATGTGGGTGTGAAGTGCTACAGAATATGCTCAACACTTCCAAGAACTGTTTTCTAGACAATTTCAGCAAAACCTCATGTACTGAAATAGGGTTTTGAGCTAAACCTCAAAAGGTGGAATGAATCTGGCCTTTGCTGGGGTTTGGCATCCTTACTAGGCGGTTTCAATGTTACAATAAAATTGTATAACTACTGTGTAAAATGTAAAGCCAGGAATTACAAGTTGTACTGGTTGTTTCATTAGTCTGAAATTATTTTTAAATTAAAAACCAAAAAGAAACCAAAAAGAAACTATTTTCTGCCATGAAGAAATGATGTCTTGAGGTACAGTCGGGTCTGCAATGTGGAGTGGAGGCTTATAGTGGATTTAAGGAGCTGTCCCACCAGAAGCATATTCCTTGGGTCCAAACAAGGAGCTATTCATTGCATTGCTGGGCTAGAAGTGCCGGTGTGGGGAGCCAGCGGTTTTAGAAGTCCAGCATAGCACTCTAACACTGCAGATAGTGATCAACGCAGAGACCTCTCATATGGATCCTGCTTTATGGAATGTGGAGCCAAGTCAGCAAAAAAAGGCACAAGCCCCAATACCAATAATAAGGAGAAGAGGGTGTAGAAGTCACCCTATATTACCGGACATCTCGCTCCTCGTACTGAAATTGAGGGGTGTTCGTTGCTGGAGGGGGCAGTTTCAGCGTATGCTGGTCACCTTGCTGAGGAGTAGTACATCCTTCTCACAACAAAAATAATACAGAAACACAGGACAATGACCCGAAGCATACTGCCAAACTGGTTACAAAGTGGCTTAAGGATAACCAAGTCAATATTTTGGAGTGGCCATCACAAAGCCCTGATCTCAATCCTATTGAAAATTTATGGGCAAAGCTGAAAAGGCAGGAGCGAGCAAGGTGGCCTACAAACATGGCTCAGTTACACCAGTTCTGTCAGGAGGAATGGGACAAATTTCCTACCACCTATTGCGAGAAGCTTGCGGAAGGATATTGAAAATGTTTGACCCAAGTCATACAGTTTAAGGGCGATGCTACCAAATACCAATGGAATGTATGGAAACTTTTGACTTTGCATAAAGTAATAAAAATGCCTTAAAATATTATGTCTCTCATTATTCTGGCATTTGGCAAATATAAATAATTTTGGTTCCTAACTGACCTAAAACAGGTAAGGCTTACTCTGATCTCATGTCACATAGTGAGAAAAACATGCATACAGTGGGGGAAAAAAAGTATTTAGTCAGCCACCAATTGTGCAAGTTCTCCCACTTAAAAAGATGAGAGCGGCCTGTAATTGACATCATAGGTCGACCTCAACTATGAGACACAAAATGAAAAAACAAATCCAGAAAATCACAATGTCTGATTTGGAAATAATTTATTTGCAAATTATGGTGGAAAATAAGTATTTGGTCCCCTACAAACAAGGAAGATTTCTGGCTCTCACAGACCTGTAACTTCTTCTGTAAAAGGCTCCTCTGTCCTCCACTCATTACCTGTAGTAATGGCACCTGTTTAAACTTGTTATCAGTATAAAAGACGCCTGTCCTCAACCTCAAACAGTCACACTCCAAACTCCACTATGGTGAAGACCAAAGAGCTGTCGAAGGACACCAGAAACTGCACCAGGCTTGGAAGACTGAATCTGCAATAGGCAAGCAGCTTCGGAGCAATAATTAGAGAATGGAAGACATACAAGACCACTGATAATCTCCCTCTATATGGGGCTCCAAGCAAGATCTCACCCCGTGGGGTCAAAATCATCACAAGAACGGTGAGCAAAAATCCTAGAACCACACAGGGGACCTAGTGAATGAACATACAAAAAATGGGACATTACTTACTCAAAAACACCACTATTTTTTGGTCCATGTTCACAGCTCAGTGGTTGAACTAAACTGAACCCAGAAGTTGGCAACTCTTGCCTTTATGCTAACTGAGAAAAATTGACAATTAGCTGCACCTGTCAATTTTTCCCAGTTAGCAAAAGGCCAAGTTGCCATTCTGGGTTCAGTTTAGTCCAGCCATTGAGCTGTGAACATGTTCCAAAAAATTGTATGTTTATGACCTATGAATGACCTCAGAGAGCGGGGACCAATGTAGCAGGGGCTACCATCAGTAACACACTACGCTGCCGGGGGACTCAGATCCTGCAGTGCTAGACCTGTCCCCCGCTGCCTAAGCCAGTACATGTCCGGGCTGTCTGAATTTTGCTAAGAGCATTTGGATGATCCAGAGAAGTATTTGGGAGAATGCCCATATGGTCAGATGAAACCAAAGTAGAACTGTTTGGTAGAAACACAACTCGTCATGTTGGAGGAGAGAGAATACTGAGCTCATCCAAAGAACACCCATACCTACTTGGAAGGCAACGGGGGGGGGGGGGGGGGGGGCAACATCCCTGCTCTGGGAATGTTTCTCTGCAAAGAGACCAGGGTGACTGATCCATGTACATGAAAATATGAATGGGGCCATGTATCGTGAGATTTTGAGTGCAAACCTCCTTCCATCACAAGAGCAATGAAGATGAAACATGGCTGGGTCTTTTCAGTATGACAATGATCCCAAGCACACCCCAGCGCAACAAAGGGGTGTCTTCTTAAGAAGCATTTCAAGGGCCTGGAGTAGCCTAGCCAACTTCAGATCTCAACCCATAAAAAACATTGGAGGGAGTTGAAAGTCTGTTGCCCAGCGACAGCCCCAAAACATCACTGCCTTAAAGGACATCTGCATGGAGGAATGGCCCAGCATACCAACAACAGTGTGTGCCAACCATGTGAAACACTTACAGAAAACTTTGACCTCTGTCATTGCCAAACAAAGGAATATAACATAGTAATGTGATGAACTTTTGTTACTGACCAAATATTTTATTTTCCACATAATTGCAAATAAATTCTTTCCAAAACATGTGATTTTTCTGGATTTGTTTTTCTCATTTTGTCCCCTTCATAGTTGAGGTCGACTATGAGGGTCATTACAGGCCCTCATCTTTTAAGTGGGAGAACTTGCAACAATTGGGGGGCTGACTAAATACTTTTCCCCCCCACTGTACATTGCATACATTGTATACACTTGTATACTTCAGGAAAGCACGGCTCTAGACTTTGGGAGACAGCCCCGGACCACATGAGCTCTGTTCACCGTCCCCTCAATTAGGATTTTTTTTTTCTTTTTAGATGGTCACCAGCTCTTTAACTAGTAGTTGCCTGTTCTACCAACACCCTATCATCTGATAACAGAATACAATATCACACAAGATGGCGGCTGACACTCCCCTCCATTACACTGATGACATATGAATGAGCTGTCAGCTGCCTGACCACAAATATGTCATCCTGGCACATCTAGACACGTCTTAATGGCATGCCTGCTATAGTTGTTCTATACGATGCCCTACATTCCATAACAAGGAGGTGATTTTTTCTCATACGTTTCCCATATAGCCAGTTTTTTCCTTGTTACCCTCAACAGAAATTGTTTTCACCTTAAAGTCGACACCTGTAAAATAAAAGGATTTTTCACTAGACCCGCTGCACATGAGAAAAACCAGTGTCTCCTGTACAAGAAATGGTTAAAAATAGTGATGCCTTAATTGAGTTTAGAAGTCAGTGCAAGCTTTATATCAGCCTGAAGGTGAGCGGCAGCACCAAAGGCTATTTTCACACTGGGTCCGCAGTCCTGTTTACCATATGTGCCGGCTTTTATGAGAAGTTTTATCTGCAGACCCTTATTAGCCATTCTAGCCTCTAGTTGGGTGGTTTTAAATATGGTTTGCTTAAGGTGTTCAAGGAGTTAAGAAATTCATTTTTCCTCAAAGGGATGATAACAACTAGGAGACCCCACATACTT
>JAODAL010016572.1:0-80287 GCA_025379985.1 Phyllomedusa bahiana | reverse complement strand
TTAAAAACAGCCCAAAAGATAAACCCAAAGTTTTAAAAGTTTTCTTTTTCCCGGGTTTTTTTGGCAACACTGTTTTAAAAATTATAGAAAACCTGGGGGATATTTTTTTAATGCCCCTGGGAAACACATACGTCTATGTCTAACATGTGGGAAAGCCCTAAAGAAATCACCAAGTTTATCGGAAAAGGAATTTTGGACTTACACAATTTGGATCATCCTTGGTACTTTTTTCCCAGGTTTCCCCCAAGGTGCATCTTTCATATGTACAAAAAATTGTATGCAAGTATAAAAAGATGGGAATGTCCAGCCTTTTCAAATGCTCGGAAAGGAACGGGTTCTGGGGGCTCGAGATGAATGTTCTTTGGGTCCAAAACATGCATATCAACCCCAAGAACAAAAGCAAAAGACCATGTGACGATCCCTCCCGGAAAGGGTTTTTAAGATTGTGTCCCACAGTGAAACGAGTACGTTTTCATTATGACTGAAAGGCCAGGAAAAAGGCCATTATTTTCAAAAAAAAACTTTAAAAAAGTCCGTTTAAATTGTTTGAAAAATGCACACAGGAAAAAAAAACCTACTTTTTTTGGAAAAAGCCCCTTTTTGGTCTACAAAAAAATTTTTGGGGGCCAAATTGACCTTTGTTATTTTGGAGGAAAAAGGGGGGAAACTTGGAAGCCAAGAAAACCTCCCAACTGGGGAAACAAGGGGGGGGAGATCATTTTGTGGGGTTGTTTTGCTTCAGGGGGGAAGAGGTTGTGCATTTTCAAAAAATGGTTGGCATCATGAAAACAAGAAGATTAGGGCAATATGAACCCAATTTCAAGTTTTTAACCAGAAAGTTAAAGTTTAAAAGGGGGGAAAAGGGGTTCTTCCAAAAGGTTTCAATGACCGAAAGCATACTGCCAAGACTGGTTGCAAAGCTAAAGGGGGGTTGGGGCCAAGGCAACCCTACAAACATGGCTCATTTACCCAGTTTCTGTTCGGAGGAATGGCCCAAAAAATTCCTCCCAATTTTTTGAGAAGTTTGTGTGGGAAGGATATCCAAGATTTTTTGCCCCCAAGTCATACATTTTTTAAGGGTCAATGCTACCAAATTTTAGTAAATTATGTAAAAACTTTTGACTTTGCAAAAATTTAAAAAAAAAGCCCAAAATTTTTAAAAACCCCTACGAAAATTATGGCTTTTGGGAAAATTTAAAAATTTTTTTTTTTTTTAACCCAAATTTGGCCCTTTAAAATGGTAAGGTTTTTTTTCCTGATTTAAATGTCAAAAATTTAAAAAAAAACATACATATGTTTTTTTTTATATAGTGTTTTGTAAACTTTTTTTTTAAAAATTGTAGATGACTTCCCCATGATTTAAAAAAGGGACTACCCTCCTCTTTTTTATCCCTTTTTTTTTTTCTGAAACATAAATAACAACCCATTTATTTAAAGTTTATTTTTGGGGATTCGGAGCTCCAGGGTTTCCCCTTTCCCCCCGGGGACCTTTGGCTCAGGGTTCCCCGGGGGTGAGCCCATTCTTAGGGACACGTATTGTAAAACCCTTTAAAAGGGTTACACTACTCTGCATTTTAAAAAGTAAACACCCAAAACCCCACACAAAAATGTTGTAAAACCTTTAGGGGGCTGACATGGGACAAAAAAAAATTGGTACACCAAAGGGAAGGATTATAAATCAGAAACCAAATAACATAAATTTTATTTTTTAAAAAAAGGGGGGTTAAACCCAAATTTTGGGCAAAAAAAATGTCCCGGGAACGAGTTTTTACACAAATCTAATGAGATCTATTGGTTTTTTAGGTCAGGTTTTCCCATACCAAAAATCTAATAAAAAACTTTAGTGTTAGAGTACAGCTCCCAATTTAACAGAAATCCAAACAAATCATCCAAAAAATTTGTAACTTTTTGGGTATGATGCCCTTTAAATGAATTTTTATTGATATGCATAAATTTAATTTGAACCCAATTTTTCAAGCCCTTGCTATTGAACATGTTAAATTTTTCAAAGTTGGTGGTAATTTTTAAAACATTCCCCCTGAGAGGGCAGGGAAGCTTAATTGGGCAATTTCATTAAAAACCAAAACATGCCACTTGGGTTTTAAAAGTAAGAAATTAAGTTTTTTTCATTTCTATTCCACATTATAGGCCCTTCATTCGTAGGGGAAATAAAATTTTTTCTGTTTGTTTTGTAATTTTTTATTAATTTTTATTTTTTTTTTTGGGTTTTGGGGTTTTTCTTCTTTTGGGTCAATATTTAGTTTTGTCAGAGAATATTTTTCCCTGGTTTTTATTTGTTATTTTTCAATTTTTATGTATAGATTTTATGAGTAAAGGGTACCTTACTTTAAATTTTTGATATCTGTTTGGGCTCTTTTGCTCTGTCTTTTTCCCCTGTGGTGCAAAACCTCAGGCCGTGCCGGGTTTGAGGTGGGTCAGACCCCCCGGGGGAAATTTTTTGCCCTAAGTGAAAATTTTTTTTTTTCTTTTAGGCCCGGGTGTTTTAAAATTGCCCGCCTAAGCAGGGGTTTTCCCCCCAATGTAGGGGGGAGCACTGATTGCGGGGCGTTTTAATTTAGACTATGCTGGGGCCATGCAGGCATTTTTGGAGGGTGGGAGTTGGAAACGTTGGGGCAAAACAGGTATGCTTTTTACGTTTTATTAAGGTTTCAATTTGTTTAAACCAGGTTTTTTAAAAGATTTTTTTAAAGGTTTGGGCTTTAAAAACCCGTTTTTTTGTTATGGGCAAAGGGCTGGCGGCCGAAACGGTTTAAAACCCCGATACTATCTGATTGAACTGTAAGTTTTTTAATTTTGAATCAATAAACATGGATTTTTTTATTTATTTATTTTGTGATATAGTTTTCTTTTCCCTTAGCAAAAGTGTTATCCACAAGGGAGGGGGGGTGGGGGGGGGGAAAACCCGGGCCCCTGGAAGGGAGTGGGAAATAGGTGAATTTGGGGAGGGAAGGTTTTGGGTTAGTTTTCTATTTAAAGAAATTTATAAAAAAAAGGATTTTGGGCAAAGGGTTTTTTGTAAAAAAAATTTAAAATTTTTTTTTAACCCCTTTAAAGGGCCTTTCATTTTTTTGGGGGGGGGAAAACGTTTGTTTTTTTTTTCGTCGCCTTCAAAAAAAGGGCATAACTTTTTTTTTTTTTCCTTTCTAAAATAGCAAAAAGAGGGGTTTTAAAATTTTTGGGATAAGATGTACTTTCTTTAAAGGGTGCCATTTTCTTTTCCATAGAATTGAATGAAAACTGCAAAAAAAATTTTTTAAAGATTTAAATTCTAAGCGGGGGAAAAAAAGTGAAAAAAAATACTGGCGCTTTGTTTGCAGGGTTTTTTTTTTTTTTGCCTTCCAAACAAATTCCTTTTTTAGTTGGAAAGTTTTTCCCCTTTTTTCTACAGGGTTTTATTGAAAACCCGGCCAAAAAACCCGGGCATGATTTTTGTTGTGTTTTTTGGGACTGTAAAAAAAATTAAAAACTTTCTAATTTTTTTTTTATGTTTGCCGCCTTTTTCCCTTTGGGATTTGACCCAATTTAAATTTTTTGAAACTAAACCTATGGACTTGAGTGAGGGTCCCCCTTTTTTTTTTTTGGGGGGAAAGGGGCCCTTTTTTTTGGACCCCCTTTTTGGAAAGGATGTGGTTTTTTATCCAATTTACTCCAATTTTTAAGGGGACTAAATGACCAAAAAAACAACCCAATTTTTTACGGGTTTGGGGAAAAATTTTTTTTTTTTTAAGGGGTTCCCGTGTACAGGATAAATTTTTATTTTTTATATTTTAAAAAAATCGTTTCTTTTTTTAGAGGTGGCAAAACCAAATGTGTGTAACTTGTTTTTTCTATTTTATCTTTTTTTCTTGGGAAAAAGGGAAAAAAAAGGGGGGTTTTCCCAACCTTGTAACCTTTATTAATATAATATATAAAATATTTTATATATATAAAATATAAAATATAATGTTTAAAATAAAAAAAAAAAAAAAAAAATAAAAATATAAATATATACATATATAAATACACACATATAAGGGAAAGGTTTCATTGCCCCCCCCGTTTTTTCTCCTTAGTTTAGGGCGCCCGATTTTGGGGGGTGCCCGGGTCCTTCCAAAGCGTAACTTTTTGGGAAGGGGTTGCTGCGATAAAAGGGAAAAAAAACACCTGGGGGGGTAGAGGGATAATGCTGCAAATTTCCCCTTGAAAAAACTCTTTACCAATAGGGCATTAAAATTTTTTCATCCAGTTTTCATTAAGTTGGGTTTAAGTCCCTTTTAAAAACAAAAACCCTGGGGAAGAAAAGGGGCACTTTAAAAAAAAAAAATACAATTTCATTTTAAAAGTTTTTATTGGTGTGGGGGGCCCTTTAAACATAGGGCAGCATATTAAAACCAAAATTAAAAATTATATATACTCTTGAAGGGAAGGGCATAAGTAAAAAAATTTAAATGCAACCCCAAGGCACATAAAATTAAAACCAAAAAAAAATAATTTAGCATTTGGGGCATACAGTGAAGGGGCCCCCAAATATTTTGGGCAAGACAAATTTTTCTTAAAATTTTTGGGTTTTGTACAAAAATTTTACCCTGAATTTTGAAACCAAAAAAATTTCAGATTCAGTTTAAGTTTAGGGGTTTTTACTTTTTAAAAATTTGTGTGATGAAGCAAATGATTGCATTAAAATGTGAAGAATTTTTTAAACACAATCCCTTTATTTCAGGGGCTCAAAAGTAATTGGACAAATTAAATAACTGTAAATAAAATTTTAGGGCGACATGTATGAATGGGCTTTTCGCCCGACTTCTGGCATGAAGGGGCGGGCAATGGGCGCGGTGCAGGCGCGGTGTAGGCGTTCTGGGGCGGGACGCAGCGCGCTCGAAAACTCCAAGGCATGTACGATCGCGAGTCGGCAAAGTGCGGCGCATTGCAGCGCTCGCCAGCTCCGACAGGCAGACCTGGTTGATTCTGGTCTAAATGCTCTGGCGGAGGCGAAGTGAAGCGAGAACGGAACATGAGGAAACATAGCAGCTCGCAAGAGAAATCTCGTCGCTCATATCCGTGCGTCATGGATTATGATTCAAAAAAAATCTCATTTATAAAGGCGTAAAACATTATCAGAAAAAGTGCTCAAACCTTAAAAAAAAAAAAACATTAAAAAAAAATCACTTTCCAAAAATCTAGAACGGCGCTACATCAGGAATTAGGATCTTGGAAATTGCCGGGAAATACAGTAATTCAAATTCTGAAAGCGCTTCTCATTGGTTGGCAGGAACCAACCAATCAGAATAGGAGCGACAGTGAACCATTAAAACCTATGGAGAACTATTGACCAATCAAAATCAAAGGCGGGACAGTTCAAAATACAGTAAAAATGCAGAAAAGAGCTGATTGGTTGAGGTAGCGGAGGCTTGGCTATCTCGGCCAATCAGAGCGCGAGCTACTTTCTCCCATTGTAGTCTATGGACAGATCGCGGCAATGCAATCTCGCCGCTCAGCGCCGTGCGGCATGGAGTATGATAAAAAAAAGCATTTTTATTGAGTGTAAAATATTCTCTGAAAAAGAGCTGAAACCTTCTATAAACATAAATCAATTAAATCCCGAACAACGCATTTGTCGCCGAGACCGGCGCTACATAAGGAATTGGATATAGAGAATTGCCGGGAAATACAGTAATTCAAATTGTTTAAGCTCTTCTCATTGGTCGGCAGAAACCAGCCAATCAGAATAGGAGCGACAGTGAACCATTAAAATCTATGGAGAAGTATGGACCAATCAAATTCAAAGGCAGGACAGTTCAAAATACAGTAAAAATACAGAAAAGAGCTGATTGGTTGAGCTAGCGGGGGCTTGGCTATCCCGGCCAATCAGAGCGCGAGCTACTTTCTCATAGAGTTCTATGGGGAAAAGAAATGCAGAACGAGCTTTGTTTGTGATTGGCTAACTTAAAAGAGTCGCGGTTATTTGGACCAATGGGAGAGCGAGCGACGCTCTTATGGGTTTTCTAATGCAATCTGGAATAAAACTGTACATGGCCGAAATCAAATGATAAGACTCCAGAAGTTGTTACCGAAGTGTATAAAATAATCAATAATATGGGGGTAAAGAAAAAAAAATATTCAATAAAATCATGTTTATTTCTTTATTTTTGTTACACCCATACTATTGATCCTTGGCTAACGAAAATAAAGAAATTCTCCTAATTCTGATTGGCTGTTTTCTGCCGACCAATGAAAGAGCTTAAACAATTTGAATTACTGAAATTTCCCGGCAATTCTCTATATCCTAATTCCTTATGTAGCGCCGGTCTTGGCGACAAATGCGTTGTTCGGGATTTAATTGATTTATGTTTATAGAAGGTTTCAGCTCTTTTTCAGATAATATTTTACACTTAATAAAAATGCTTTTTTTTATCATACTCCATGCCGCTGAGCGCCGAGAATCATTGCCCCGATCTCTCCATAGACTACAATGGGACAAGTAGCTCGCTCTCTGATTGGCCGGGAATAGCCAAGCCCCCGCTAGTTCAACCAATCAGCTCTTTTCTGCATTTTTACTGTATTTTGAACTGTCCCGTCTTTGATTTTGATTGGTTCTAACATCTCCATAGGTTATAATGGGTCCCTGTCGCTCCTATTCTGATTGGCCAGGATTGCCAAGCCCCCGCTAGCTCAACCAATCAGCTCTTTTCTGCATTTTTGCTGTATTTTGAACTGTCCCGCCCCTTTTATTGGTAAATTTATTTCTCCATGGGTTATAATGGTTCACTGTCGCTCCTATTCTGATTGGCTGGCTTCTCCCGACCAATGAAAATAGTTTACAGAATTTAAATTACTGTATTTTCCCGGCATATATCCAATATCCAAATTCCCGATGTAGGCCGTTCTAGATTTTTTGGAAAGTGATTTTATTTATGTATTTTTTTAGTAGGTTTGAGCTCTTTTTCAGAAAATGTTTGACGCCTTTTAAAGGCAAATTTTTTGAATATACCCGCACGGACATATTTAATGATTTCTCGCTGTTTTCCAGCCTGTCTCGAATCGGAATACATGTTCGGCGCAGTCCCACACTGCGCCTAAGTCCCGCACTGCGCCCTACACACTGGCAAGGCGCGGCGGACTTTTCCCCGCATGTATGAGCGCACTACCTCGGGCGGCGAATCTTAGGCGCAGTCATGCACTGCGCCTAAGTCCCGTACTGCGCCTCACACACTGGCGAGGCGTGGTGGACTTTACATGGTATGTATGAGTGCGCCCCGGCGCCGACATACATGAGGCACAAATTTCACCAGAAAACTAGCGGAAACATGCGTTCCGACGCGGCGAGATTCATACATGTCGCCCTTAATTTCTACTTGGTTGATAACCCTTTGTTGGCAATGACTGCTTGAAGTCTTGAACTCATGGACATTACCAGAAAGCTGGTGTTTTTCTCGTTTTTAATCTCTGCCAGGCTTTTGATCAGCAGTTTTCCCGTTGCTGTTTGTTTTTTGGGCCTTTCTGTCTGCAGTTAGGGCTTTAACAAGTGAAATGGGAAAGCTCAATTGGGTTGAGATCAGGTGACTGACTTGGATATTCAAGAATATTCCACTTCTTTGCTTTAATAAACTTCTGGGTTGTTTTGACTTTGTTTTGGGTGTTTTGGGTGTAACGGCCGGATTGGTGGATCCACTGGACCACCACAAGCATTGGCAACAACTTCGCCAGGGAGCAGAGTCTAAGTAGGTCCCAGTGTTCACCAGAGCCCGCCGCAAAGCGGCATGGACTTGCTGCGGCGGGAGTCCTACCAGGTCGCTACCCCTGATGCGACGGGCTTGCAGTGGCGGCCGAGGTGCAGCGAGGTACAGAATCGTGAGACGAGAACCGTAGTCGTGGGCAGGCAGGAAGGTCAGGGCAGGCGGCAGAGATTCGGAGTCGAGAAACGTAGCAAGAGGTTGGGTACACGGCAAGGCAAGAACACACATAAGGAACGCTTTTTCTAAGGCACGAGGCATCATAGATCCAGCAAGGAAGTACCGTGGACCGAACCAATATATAGGGGCAGCGCCTGGCAATTAGCCAATTACCAGCGCACTGGCCCTTTAAATTTACAAGAATGAGCACGTGCATCAGGGAGTGGGCGCGTGCACCTCGGTCGGCAGAGGGCACGGACCTGACAGGAACATGGTCGGGTAAGTACACAGAGCGAGTGCGCCCGCAGCTTATCCCGTGGCCAGTGGCCCTACCCGTCCCTGGCAGGCACCCCGGGGAGCAGGCACGGGTGCGCCCGCGGGCCGGAGCGTGGCGCCACTCGGTACAGTACCCCCTCTTAGGTCTCCCCCTCTTCTTAGGCCAAAGGAACCTGCGAACCAGATCTTGGTTCAAAATGTTGGATTCCAGTTCCCAGGACCTCTCCTCGGGACCGAAGCCCTTCCAATCAACAAGAAAGAACCGTATACCCCTGATGGTCTTCATGGCCAAGTTGTCCTTTACTTCAAAAACATCAGAAGACTCTACTACTGGAGACGGAGACACACTCCTCTGAGAGAACCGGTTCAAGACCAGGGGCTTTAGGAGGGAGACGTGAAAAGCGTTCGGAATCTGGAGAGATGGGGGTAGGCAGAGCTTGTAGGACACCGAGTTCAGCTGCCGAAGTACTCTGAGAGGTCCCAGGAACCACGGACCCAACTTATAGCTGAGGATCTTGAGGCTTACGTATTTGGAAGAAAGCCAAACCTTGTCCCCTTGGAGGAACATTGTAGAAGATCTCCTCCTCTTTTCAGCCTGGGTCTTCATGCGGGCTGAAGCCCAGAGTAAGGCATGTCGTGTCTCCCGCCAAATGGCCTTCATATCCCGAACTTGGTTGTCACAGCGGGAACCTCGGAAGCCGTAGCCAACAGGAGGGGATAGCGTGGGTGACGACCATAGACCATAGACAAAGAATGGAGAAGCGCCCGTAGCGTCAGAGTCTCGATGGTTGTAGGAGAACTCAGCCCATGGAAGCAGCTCGGCCCAGTTGTCCTGGCGACCGGACACAAAATGCCGTAGGTATTCCCCCAAGAACACAGGGCACGCCAAAATATGGAGACAAATTGAATGCCCCAATCGGAGACGATGTGCCAGGTTAACCCATGCAGACGAAAAATGTGACGGAAGAAATGACCCGCCAATTGAGGAGCAGAAGAAAGACCAGGAAGGGGCACGAAGTGGGACATCTTCGAGAATCGGTCCGTGACCACCCAGATGACAGAATTCCCTGAGGAAGAAGAAAGGTCCGTGATGAAGTCCATGCCTATGTGTGTCCATGGAGACTCCGTAATGGGCAGAGGGACTAAGAGGCCCATGGGCCTATGGCGTGGGGCCTTGTTCTGGGCACACGTGGCACAGGAGAGAGCGAAATCCTTGACGTCCTGGAGCAGAGTTGGCAACCAGTAGTGTCCCGCGAGATAAGAGCGTAAGACTTACGTATCCCGGGGTGACCAGCCAGAAGAGAACTATTCACCCACCCCAGAATCTTCCTCCTGAGCACTGGACGTATGTAAGTTTTGCCCAGTAGGACACTATGAAGATCTACAGGAGCCACGTGAACCAGTCGTTCAGGGGAAATGATGTGCTGAGATACTGGTTCTTCTCCGGCAACGTCAGAAGCACGGGAGAGGGCGTCCGCCTTGGCATTTTTCTCGGCTGGTCAGAAGTGGATCCTGAATTTGAAACGGAAGAAAAAGAGGGACCACCGGGCCTGGCGAGGATTTAAATGCTGGGCCATCTGGAGGTACTGGAGGTTCTTGTGGTCTGTGAAGACTTCAAATGGGTGTCGAGCTCCCTCCAGAAGATGTCGCCATTCCTCCAGAGCCAATTTGATGACCAACAGCTCCCGATCTCCAATGGCATAATTTCGTTCCACCGGTGAGAAGGTCTTGGAAAAGAACCCACATGTGAGAGTCTTGTCTTTGGGGCCCTTCTGTGTAAGGACCGCCCCCGCTCCCACGGAAGAGGCATCCACCTCTAAGCAGAAAGGTTTCTCCGGATCTGGACTGACCAAGATAGGCGCTGAGGAAAAAGCTGTCTTCAGTTCAGAGAATGCCTTCTTGGCTGCCGGAGGCCAACATTTTGGACTTGTGTGCTTCCCGGTGAGAGCCACGATGAGAGCCACCAGTGTGGAGAAATGAGGAATGAATTGCCGGTAATAGTTGGCGAACCCCAAGAAGCGTTGTATAGCCCGTAGGCCGACAGGTCGTGGCCACTGCAGGATCGCAGAGAGTTTAGCTGGGTCCATTTGCAGACCCCGATCGGAGACTATGTACCCGAGGAATGGAAGGATGGCCTGGTGGAACCGACACTTCTCCAGCTTGGCATACAGTCGGTTGTTCCGCAAACGTCGCAGAACTTGGCGCACCTGTATCTGATAAGTCTGGATGTCTGGAGAAAAAATCAGGATATTGTCCAGATATACTATGATGCAGGTGTAAAGCAGGTCCTTAAAGACATCATTGATGAATTCCTGAAATACAGCTGGGGCATTGCATAACTCAAAGGGCATCATGAGATATTCGAAATGCCCGTCATGAATATTGAAGGCCGTTTTCCACTCATCCCTCTCTCGCATTCTGATGAGGTTGTGGGCCCCCTGTACTGTAGGTCCAACTTGGAAAACACCTTGACTCCCCGGAAATGATCGAAGAGCACAGAGATCAGTGGTAGGATTAGCGATTGTTCACCGTGATCTTGTTTAGCCCTCTGTAATCAATACACGGATGAAGTGAGCCATCTTTCTTCTGTACGAAGAAGAACCTGGCAGCGGCTGGAGAGGAAGATTTGTGAATAAAACCTTTCTGTAAATTCTCCTGAATATAGGCTTACATGGTCTGAGTCTCAGACACGGACAGCGGCTGGTTCCAGGGAGGAGGTCAATCGGGCAGTCATAAGGCCGATGGGGCGTCAGCGTCTCAGCCTGTCTCTCCGAGACTATGTCCCCAAAATCCTGGTACTCCGCTGGCAGGCCTGGCAGAGGCATGAAGGGCGACTGGGGAGAAGAGGTGGACACCGGGCATGGTGCCACCAAAGAGAGATCCTGGCACTCCGATCCCCAAAGCAGGACCTCGCCTGTCTTCAAATCAAGCATAGGGGCGTGACGTTGCAGCCAGGGTAGCCCCAACACGATCACCGAGGAAGCACGAGGCAGAACGTGAAAAGAGATTTTCTCCTTGTGCAAGACCCCTACACAGAGGGACACTGGCCGGGTTATGAATTGGATTGAGTCGCTAAGAAGCTCCCCACTGACAGAAGAGATAAGCAGGGGCGTCTCCAGACGGATCCCCACCGCAGGACCTCGCCTGTCTTCCAATCAAGCGTAGGAGCGTGACGTTGCAGCCAGGGTAGCCACAACAGGATCACCGAGGAAGCACGAGGCAGAACGTGAAAAGAGATTTTCTCCTTGTGCAAGACCCCTACACAGAGGGACACTGGCCGGGTTATGAATTGGATCGAGTCGCTAAGAAGCTCCCCACGGACAGAAGAGATAAGCAGGGGCTTCTCCAGACGGATCACTGGCAAGCGGTAATGGGACACCAAGGAGGCGTGAATGAAGTTTCTGGCTGAGCCGGAGTCCAGGAAGGCAGGAACCCGGAGCGATAGAGAAACATCAGTCGTGGAGAGGGAGAATTAGCACCTAGGGACGCCTCTCCTACGGCACCTAGGTGCGAGTGTTTCCCGAACGCTGGGGACACTGCGGACAGCTTCTGCGGAAATGGTCCGGACTGGCACAGTAGAGGCAAAGATTCTCCATCCTGCGGCGGGACAGCTCTAAATCCGACAAGTAGACCCGGTCCACCTGCATGGGTTCCTCACTGGAGACCTGCGGGAGCGGCAGCGGAGATCTCTGAAACACAGGGGCCAGACGAGGTAGTCGGCGAGGTCGTGCCGAGTCACATTCCTGGCAGAGCTCCTCCTGTCTCTCCGTGAAACGCACGTCTATGCGAGTGGCCAGGGATAAGTTCGCCCAGAGAAGATGGAAGATTTCTAGCTGCAAGTGCGTCCTTAACCCTGCTGGACAGACCCTTCTTGAATGTGGCGCAGAGGGCGGCGTCATTCCAGGATAGCTCAAAAGGTAGGGTGCGGAACTGGACCACATAGTCACCTTCGGAGAAATCCCTCTGCCGTCTAGGCAGAAGATGCACGCGCTGGCTCCTCGAAAACGCTGCGGAATTCAGTGAGGAAGGCCTGTAGGTCTGCTTTCACAGGGTTGTTCCGGTCCCAAAGGGGTGTCGCCCAAGCCAGGGCTTTTCCGGAGAGCAGGCTCACCACAAACGCCACTTTTGAGCTTTCCCGTGGGGAACTGGTCGGCCATCAGCTCCACGTGCATGGAGAACTGGGTAATAAAACCTCTGCAAAGCTTCGGGTCCCCGTCGAACTTGGTGGGTAATGGTAGACGAAGCTTCGGGCCCACGGTTGCCAGCGGGACGGCTGGAGGTGATGGAATCACCGGCGAAGAAGACGGTTGCTGCTGCTTGGGAAGCCAGGAGGTGTCGCATCATGGAGGACAGCTGTGCCTGTTGCGCGATCTGCTGCGATTGCTGGGCAACAATGGTCGTAAGATCCGCAAGACTTGGCAGGTGCACCTTGGTGGGATCCATGGCTGGATCTAACTGTAACGGCCGGGTTGGTGGATCCACTGGACCACAAGTGTTGGCAACAACCGCGCCAGGGAGTGGAGTCTAAGTAGGTCCCGGTTTTCACCAGAGCCCGCCGCAGAGCGGGATGGACTTGCTGCGGCGGGAGTCTTACCAGGTCGCTACCCCTGATGCGGCAGGCTTGCAGTGGTGGCTGAGGTGCAGCGAGGTACAGAATCGTGAGACGAGAACCGTAGTCGTGGGCAGGCAGGAAGGTCAGGGCAGGCGGCAGAGATTCGGAGTCGAGAAACATAGCAAGAGTTCGGTTACACGGCAAGGCAAGAAAAAACTTAAGGAACGCTTTTTCTAAGGCACGAGGCAACATAGATCCAGCAAGGAAGTACTGTGGACCGAATCAATATATAGGGGCAGCGCCCGGCAATTAGCGAATTACCGGCGCGCTGGCCCTTTAAATTTACAAGAACGAGAGCGTGTGCACACTAGGGAGTGGGCGCACGCGCCTCGGCCGGCAGAGGGCGCGGACGTGACAGGAACGTGGTCGGGTAAGTACTCAGAGCGAGTGCGCCCACAGCTCGTCCTGCGGCCAGCGGCACTACCCGTCCCCGGCAGGCACCCCGAGGAGTGGGCACGGATGCAACCGCGGCCCGTGGGCCGGAGCACGGCACCACTCGCTACGATTGTCCATCTGTATTATGAAATGCCGACCAATCAGTTTGGCTGCATTTGACTGGATCTGAGCACACAGTATGTCTCTGAATACCTCAGAACTGCTGCTTCTGTCCTGTGTCACATCATCAATAAACACTGGTGACCCAGTGGCACTGCCAGCCATGCACGCCTAAGCAATCACACTGCCTCAACCGTCTTTTACAGATGAGGTGGTACGCTTTGGATCATGAGCTGCACCACGCCTTCACCATACTTTTTTCTTTCCATCATTATAGTAGAGGTAGATCTTGGTTTCATTTGTCCAAAGAATGTTCTTCCAGAACTGTGCTTTTTTAGATTTTTTTTAGCAAAGTCCAATTTAGCCTCTTTATTCTTGAGGATTACGAGTGGCTTGCACCGTGCAGTGAACCTTCTGTATTTACTTTCAAGCAGTTTTTTTTTTTTTATGGCAGATATTAATATGCCTACATCCTGAGTGTTGTTCACTTGGCTGGCTGTTGTGAGGTTTCTCTTCTCAGTGGAAATTATTCTGCGATCATCCATCACTGTTGTTTTCCGTGGGCGTCCAGGTCTTTTTGCATTGATGAGTTCACCAGTGCTTTCTTTGTTTCTCAGGATGTACCAAACTGTAGATTTTGTCACTCCAAATACTGTAGCAATTTTTTGGATCATTTTGTCAGTGATACAGCCCAGGATGTTCAAGACACTGTAGATATACAGGTATTCATGGCCAAACTGGAAAAGCTCATGATTAAAGACACTAAGACATGGTGGTAGTTATCTACATTACAGAAATATAGTTCTAAGCAGATGATTCTGAGGGGCCTTAGACTGCACAAATTTCCTACTATAATGTTTAATGAGCAATTCACTAAAGACTTGGAACGTATTCTCTCTGACTGTTAACTAAAACTTATGCAATTAATTGTTTTTTATGAAGAATCTAGTTTAAGTCAAATACAGGAGGAGATTGCACAAACGCAGTCTTCAATTAAAGAGCTTCCAAGCCTTCAGCTCTGCAATCAATTGGATGCACGTATTAGAAAGAATTTGGCAACCTTGGAAAATATCATTGCTGAAATTAAACAACAAAAATATATACGTGATTTGAAGGTCTATAAAACTGATTCAGTTTACAGCTGGTCTAAGCATCAACGACCTTTCCAAGCACCACGTTCGATTCTGAAAAATTCTTGCAACCGGTACAGTGCTCATGTTTACTTTAGCTCTACTTATGTTGATACTTCAGATTCTGCTTCTGAGGTTTCGATAGAAATGAGAAAGTTGATGAATCAACTCAACGATTTTCTCCTAATAACATGAGACAACAGAAGACAAACAATGGTAAGCAGGGCGAAAACACAAATGTCATATGGAGATATCCACGGCGAACAAAGAAATAGGCTTGATTTTGATTCTAATGTTGATGTTCAGGTATTCAATTTATTGGCAAAAATCTTTTCTATTGATCAGCTGTCTGTTTTATCTAAAGGTTTCTTGTTTTCACCCATCTCTAATTTTGATCTGTATAAGACCTTATTAGATGTCAATAAACTGGCTAAAATATTACTGTCCATAAATTTTTTTAAATACATATGCTATTGAGAATTTGGAGGTAGAAACTGGTAACCAAGATTCTAATAATCCATCTGGTTTTTCTTTTCAAGAACACGTAATTTCAAGTTAACACGTTAATTTCACTGACACGGTTCACGCCGCGGTTCCCTGCCTTGGGCCGTCGGCGTGTCGTGCCTTCCTGTGCTTACCTGTCCTGTCCAGTTCTGTTGCTTCCTGGGGTCCTGTGTGTGCTCTGTTCCTCTTAGGCCGCGCGCGCTGCAGTTTCCTGTCTTTTATAGGTTACTTGTCTCTGTCTACTTCCTCTTTACCTCTGACCCCTGCCTATAAGAGGAGGTTCCTGCCTCTGCTCTGGGTCAGTTCATTGCAGTCTGTTGCTGTGTCCAGCTGCTTCCCATCTTGAGCTCCTGCCAGCATCTCAGATCTGCTGTTAGAGCCTTTAACCCCTGAGATGCTGGTCCAGTGTCTTGGTCATCTGAGCTCCTGGCCGTCCGTCCATTGTGTCTGTGTCTCCTGTATCCTGCCGTGTTCCTGTCCTGTATGTGCTCTCCTGTTCCTGCCGTGTTCCCTGGTCTGTACCTGATGTGTTACCCGTCCAGTTCCTGCCGTATCCTGTGGTGCTATGTGTACGTTTAACCCTCCTGTATCCTGCTGTTCATGTTCCTGTGTTCTTGTATTCCACCGCCTGGATTCCTGTCCTGCACCCCGGCTGTCACCGCAGGTAGCCACGTCAGGTGTAGTGACCTGGGGGTCCGGCAGCCAAGTCCATCCCGCTTTGCGGCGGGCTCTGGTGAAGACCAGGGGCCCCTTAGACTCCACTCCCTGGCGTGGTCCTCCAGCTACCACCTCGCCTGCGGTGATCAGAGGATCCACACCCTGATGTCAGCGGTCGGCGCTTCGGCGTACGTCCATCGGCGCCGCACCCTTACATTCACTGCGTGCTTAATCTGAGGTCTCCCATTCTGCTTCATCCTCAACTCAATTTCAGATAGGTATTCCATTTTTTTATCCTATACAATCACGCACCCCTATTTTGTATAAATTTCAGGAGTTAGTTGAGGAGGACTTAATCACATTATTTCATCATAATTCTGTTAAAGCTTTTTCTGATTATCTCACTCACAGTGAGCGTAGGACATATAAAGAGTTAGGGTGACATATACTGTATGAACGGGGCTGCGCCAGTTTTCTGGTATACTTTGAGCCAAAAAGAATGTGTGAACAGGTACACTCCAAACTTTGGCATGATAAGTGCCTTTGTAATGCACTTTAATGCGCCAAAGATAGGGTTGTTCTGGGGACGTGTCGCACCACATTTGTAGAATTATACATATTTATGATTCTTTGACGTCAAACCTAGGTGCAGAACAGTTAGAGGAGCCAGACCAAGTTAAAGGTGGTCTGCTTGAGACAGACTTGTTGTATTGCCAATACAATGCGACCTACAGAAGAACAGGTTCATACATTCTGGCGCATTCTGCACTGCCTTAAAGTGAATTAGAACTGGCCTGTCAGTGCCAGGATTCAAACATGTCGCCCTTGATGTCTTGTGAGGATGTGGTTTTTCGTCAAGCAGATAAGGGAGAGCTGTTATCATTTTGGATAAGGAGGTTTATAAATTACAAAATGAGAGGATGCTGGCAGATACCAATACCTATAAAAAACTGTCATCTGACCTTACTCAGGAATTCAAATCCAAACTGGTGTCACTTGTCAATAAAGGAGTATTGTCAGGTGCAATTTGTTTAAACACCACTGATTTTTTTATTAATAATCATCCAATTACTCCAATTTTTCACTCGTTACCAAAAGTTCATAAATCTGGTTTTCTACCACCATTTCATCCTATTGTTGCTGGGACTGGTTCCCTTAAGGATAATTCATCGCCGTGGGACCCCAAGTTTATTCATTAGTGATTGCAGCAATAATGATACTTGGTTGAGACATATGGCCACTTTTAAGGGTGGACACACATGTTGTGTGTTGCACTGTATTATTTGTTTCTAACATGATTAAATCATATATCCAATAGGAATTATATTAATTGTAAATCTAAAAATATTATATTCCTGATTTCTTATACTTTTTGTTCCTTACAATATGTTTGCACTTCTGAAAATTTGAAAAAACTATCGGTAAACATCTTTGCGACATACCTCACACTTCCTCAAAAAATGTTTCAGCTGCATCTTTGCATTTTGCTTTTGTTCACTCTGGTGACATTTCCAGTTTCAGGTTCCAGGAAATCGAAAGGCTTAATATCCCAGTTTGTGGAGAAGATATCAGGAGGAAGCTCTTGAACCGTGAAGCTTATTGGATCTTTATGTTTGGTACACGTTTTCCAAAGGGCAGAAAGAAACGTTCTGATCTAACTTATCATTATTAATTATGTTTTATATGTTTTTTGTTTTGTACATTTTCTTAGTGTTATGTTCATGCTTTATTATTTGCATTATTATTTTGTGTATTTTTTCTGTGTTTTTTCCTTTTTTGTATTTGCTCATGTGTATTTGATTATTTAATTATGCACCTGCTCAAGAGTATATATTCCTGTTATCTGGATTACGGTCCCAAGCCTATGATTAAGGGCTGACCTACAGCCTGAAACCCATAAGGGTGTTGTAATTTATGTCTTGAGTGTCCTTTCTGCTCTATGTTCTGTTTTTACAAAATTTAGATTTTTACAGAATTTGGATTTTTACTGGAAGCTGGGCAAATTTTCTTCATTCATCATTGTGACCTGGTTTGCCAAATGTTCGTGCCTTTTAATTAGGAAATGAGTGGGGAAGCTGGCTTTTTGTTTGTTTCTATTTAAACAAAAAAATGGGATGGTATATAGATTTTTAAAAGTCTAGGAAAACCCCTTTAAGAGGAGTTTGGTCAAGCAGTAATTGAACATGAACACTGTTCCAGAATTTTAATTTTGCAAAACTAAGTAAAATTCAACACACATAACTGTCCGAGTAAAAAGCTGCTAAAATGCCCACAAAAATTTTTTTTTTCCTATTTTAAATATTTTCTTAATAACTTGCAAATATGCAGGCCTTTTTATTAGTTCAGCTGTTCAATCTATTTAGAGTGCAGGATTTTTGGAAATGCAGAGTGTTTAAAATTTATATCCGTTCTCATTCTAAACTGCAATTGCCGGACAGTAGAATCTGCAATAGGAAAGCTATTTTTCCTAACATATCAGAGATTTTTTTTTTTTACTTATGGTTTGTTAATCATTAATTAAGCGTCTTATTATTTCTTATAAAATGTCTTATTCAAAAGCAAAAGTGTTAATATAAACATAGGGCTTGTTCCTAGTGTTCACAGCTTTTTTTCAGATAAATTTGATGTGGACCACTGTCAATTATGCATCCCAACTAAACATTTTGAAGTCAAAGAAATTTTTGTCTAATTCAAAACACAACTTCATCACTAAAAAAATTGAAAACTCAAATCGCCAGCTCCAGAGCCTTTTACTTTTAAGGAATCCATTATAAAAGTTCAATCAGTTTCTGATGATAAAATACCATCAAATGATTCAGAGCAGAATGACCTGGAAATGTTTATTTCATAAGAATGGAGTTTCCTCTCTTATTCAGATTGTAACCCAGACTGGGGAAAAGACAACAGCACATAAGATACAGTGAAGGAAATAATTATTTGATCCCTTCCTGAAATTATAAGTTTGTCCACTGACAAAGACATGAACAGTCTATAATTTTAAGGGTAGGTTAATTTTAACTTTGAGAGATAGACTATCCAAAATAAAATCCAGAAAATCACGTTGTATAAATTATGTATAAATTTATTTGAATTTTGCAGTGAGAAATAAGTATTGGATCCATCTGGCACACAAGACGTAATACTTGGTGGCAAAACCCTTGTTGGCAAGCACAGCAGTCAGACTTTTTTGTAGTTGATGATGAGGTTGGCACACATGTCAGGAGGAATTTTGGTCCACTCCTCTTTGCAGATCATCTCTAAATCATTAAGATTTTGAGGCTGTCACTTGGCAACTCTGAGCTTCAATTCCCTCTATAAGTTTTTTATGGGATTAAGGTCTGGAGACTGATTAGGCCAAACCATGACCTTAGTGTGCTTCTTCTTGAGCCCCTCCTTTGTTGCCTTGGCTGTATGTTTTGGGTCATTGTCTTGCGGGAAGACCCAGCCATGACCGATTTTTAATGTCCTGGCGGAGGGAAGGAATTTGGAAGGATTTTATGCTACATGGCTCCATCCATTCTCCCTTTGAGTTGAAGTATCCTGTCCCAGCACTCCCAAAAAACATATTTTTCCCACCCCATGCTTGACTTTGGGGGGTGTTCTTTGGTCATAGGGGGCATTTCTTTTCCCCAAAACACGGCGGTTATTTAAACCCCAAGAATCAATTTTTTACATCGACCACGCACCTTCCCCAACAGCCGAATTTTTTAGGGGTCAGGCAAATTTAAAAGGGGCGCACGGTGCTACTTGGCAAGGGGGACCTCGCGGGCACTGAAATTTTTTAAAACCATTATGACTTAATGTGTTCCCCAGTGGGTTTTTTGGTGACTGTGTTCCCACAACTTGAGATATTAAAAAGTTCCTCCCATGCATTTGTTTCCGATAAAGGGAACCCCCCACGAGACGAGATTTTGCAGGGGTCCCTCAATCGATGTTGATTGACAGCATTTTTATTTTTTCCATTTTTACTGTTGCACCAACAGTTTTCCCCCTTCTTACCTTGCGTCTGTCTTAGGGTTTTGTACCCCATTCCACTTTATGCAGGTCTATGATCTTGTCCCTAAATCTTAGAAAACCCTTTTGGTCTTGCCCATGTTGTAGGGGTTTAGAGTCTCACTGATTGAGTTCGGACGGAGTCTTTTACAAAGTGATATTTAAGAACTGCTTTAATGCAGGTAACGATTTTGATTGGGCCAGAACTTTAATGTGGAGGGGATAAAATACATTTCTTTAGAAAAAATGAAATACATTATTAATTTATAATGTGATTTTCGGGATTTTATTTTGGATACTTATATTTATTAAGTGGGGAATTGATTCAAACAAAGTGGAATTCTTTTTAAAATTTTCGGGAAAATTGGTTCGAACGAAGTCGAAGTTTGGGGGACTCGGGGGAAATGAAGTGTGCTTTTGATTGATAAAAGGGCTGCGAGCACATGGGTTATATGGGCAAAGATCTGGGATTAAAAGGGTACCCTGATGACATGTGCAAGATGAAGCCAATCAAAACCCGGCGGGTTCTGTGACTCCCCGCAATAAAGTCCGGGGCGACCGGGGGAGCTCATACCGCTCTCACTGTATTTTGGGGGAAGGTGCTGCCGCACGTTTAATAGTTTACTGAAAACGATTTTTATACGCTTTTTGGGGGGGAGTCTCCTTGTCCAAAAACTGTTCACTTAAGTTTTTTTCTGTTTTTGTGGGGTTTGGATCAAATTTGGGCCAATAAGCTCTATACTTTTTAATGCTATCTCTCACAGCATTTTTATACCCAAGGGGGTTTAAAACCCTTTTCCCTGTTGTATTCTTTTAAAGAAACAGCTTTTTTTAAAATACAAAATCATTTATTTTTGGCTGCTAAATTTTTTTGCGCAATTTCACCCGGGGGTTTTTAATTAAGCGTTGTTCTGCTGTTTGGTCACTAAAAAAACCGTCTTTTTCACCGCCAAAAAATACATTTTTCTGTGCCAATTAAAAGGGAAAAGGTTAATTAAAATTTTTTTCTCTTTTGTGTAGGTAGAAAAAAACGCATTGTAACACGTACAAAGTTTGTGGTTTGGGGTTTACTCAATTGTTTGGCGAAATTTACTCCGGGGGTTAAATTAAGGTTGTTTTTCTGTGTGGTAAAAAATTAAACCATCTTTCACGCCAAAAAATCTTTTTTCCTGTACCTAATTACAAGCAAAGGTTATTACAATTTTTTCTCTTTTTTGGTAGGTAGAAAACACCCCATTGAACACGTACAAAGCTCAGTTTTTGGTTTCTCAATTCTTTTGCGCAATTTACACCCGGGGGTTTAATTAGCGTTGTTCTGCTTTGTACTCAAAAAGAAACTTTTTTTTTTTTTTCACCCCAAAAAGAAATTCTGACATAATTCATATCCGAATTAAAAATTTAACCTGTTTGTGCTTTTTATATGCAGTAAAATACACAAGTTTTTTAAACGGCACATAAAAGTAAATTTTTTTTCCCCTTTTGTGGAGGCAATTTTAACCAAGGGTTACCCAAGCTTCTTAGGGGGTTCTTTGGAGTCAAATACAGGGGTGTATTTATCAATACAATTCTTCATCAAACAGTGTCTGTACATTTTAGAAAAAAAACAAAAAGTCAGACGAGGGTGGCAGCCCTTCACCTGCGAGGTCAGAGGCACAAAACTTCCAGGCCAGTGCAGCACAGCAAGGGAGTGCAGCGGGGGTCACCGGTGAGGCCCAACTGCCGTGTCATTGGGGCCGTGGTTGTTCAAAACCCCAAGGGTTTTCTTGATTGGTTGACAGGAAACCATTCCCCCCAGATGGACATCTGAAACCCCACCCAAGAGCGGTGGGAACGCAGACACAATTTTGTTGGGCATCCCGGGGGAGGGGGTCAGCCCCCTCCCGTCCTCAATCCGCCCTGTCCCATCCGATTCCCTAGCAAGACACTTGTGGTCTGGCTCACGCACTAATGCGAGGAGAAAAATTTGAGGGGGCATAGCAGCTATTGGGCAGTGAAAAAGGGGGCCCAGTATCCCCTGTTTCTTGCAGTAGGCGGCAAAGTATAGATTTTGAGAGTGCAGGGGGGGTCATGTTTGAGGGGTCACCCTCTGCTTTCCAAGAGGTGTGGGGGACAGCAGGGAGATGAAAACAAATAGATAGATTTAGCCGACCGCACGGGGGACCGGGTGAGGCAAGGGCTTCATAAACGTCGGGGAAAGGGGGTGTCAGCTTGCGCTAGGCAGCGGCGCAGCAACAAGTGGGTGGGGTGCCCGTGGTAAAGGGATAGCAGCGTGTGAGGTCGGGAGCCAAACGGCCCCGGGGAAAAAAACCCGCTTCGCAGGCCCAAGAAAGTAGGGGGCCAGGGGCTCAGCGGGGGCAGCGGGGGCAGTAGTCCTCAGTGGGGTCTTTTTGGGCAGTAAAACCCTATCGGGGTGGGGCAGTTCTTTTCTAAGACCCCGGAGGAGCCAAATAGGGTATAGTAGAATCTGTGGCGAAAGGGGGAAGCTGGCCAGGGACAAAAGTTGGCACCACGGGCCCCGAGTCAAAAAAAAAAACATGCAGCGTCACCATCCAGTGGCCCCGGGGGAAAAAGTAGTCAGATGTGGTGGTCCCCTGCCGCCACGCAACAGAGCAGCACAGCAGCAGCAGCGCCCGTGGCACGCATGCCCTTGCACCAGTCAAGGCCCCCACCTCTGCAGAAGGCAGCTGTTTTCTTTGACATCACTACGGTCCAGATGCTCCTGCTCCTCATATCATGGCGCCCCCAGTGTTCAGCGAGGCCATTGCAAAGAGACAAATTTTGGTCCAACCATCTTAGTGCAGAAGGACCGACTCGTCCAAGTTGTTTGGGTTTGCAGCCCCCCCTTTTCCCAAAAGGTGGGCTCTGCACCCTTCAGAGAAAATGGCTTGTGCCAGCCGAGATGGAGAGTTCCAACCCTAATTTTTTTTCCAAAAAGGCGTACCAGCACTTCATAAATATGGAACAGAAGGTGGGCCGTCCTTAGGGTTATCGGTTTTTTCCGGGGCACGGAGCGGGACATCTGGGGCTGTAAACGGCAGGGCCCGTACATGCTTTACGGCCCCCTGGGTGAATGTGCTTCCGGCCCAGGGAAAACCAACAACTTGGAAGGAGACGCCGCCCTTTTCCCCCCCACGTTGTCAAACTGCGGGCCCCGCGCCAATGTCCGCCCTCCCCCCCTCCACCACCACCCCCATCTCAGCCTCCACAAGTACTGTCCCTCATTTCCACTGTTAGGGCAAGCGGTGTCACAGTTCTACACCCGCTTGCCCGGGAAACAAAGTCACACAGGGGGGAATGCTCCGCGTCATGCAGCAGAAATTTAGGTGGCTTTCTCCGCTTTCCCAATGCAAATTGGAACCATGGTGACGGGGCAATGGGGGGGAACATTGGGGTCCCACTGACCGAGGAGGGATGGTCCATGGGCCCCCGCATGGCGCACGTGTTTAAATTTGGTTTTGAAAAAAGGGTTTTTGAAGTCTTCCACCGATCTTTGAAGATTTTGAAAATGGCCAGGAAACTGGCATGCACTTTATCCTTTTCCCACAAACCAGGAAAAACCCTCCCGGTTGCGCGGGAGAACGGCCCCCCAACACACTTTGATATGCATGTTTTCCCCGTTGGAATTCCCCGCCTGACATGTTGGACCCGGGAGAACAAGGGAAAGGGCCCTTAACGATTTTTTGATACCCGGCGGACAGGAGACCCCCTGGAACTTTGATGTCACCCCGTGGCAGCCATGCGTGACACCTGCCGTTTGTTGAGGCCATTCGGGAAACCCCGTTTTTTGTCAGTCGCCCGGACTACGGGATGAAAAATCTTCAAAATGCTTCATGTCCGGAACAGATGCTGAAAAAATCTGTCTGGGCAGGGGGTGGAGACGGGCGACTACATCTCGGGCCACATGATCCCGTGGGGCTGAAATGGAGGAGGAGGAGGGCATTTGGGGCAGAAGATTGTTGGTGGAAAAGAGTGGATTTTCTACCAGGTGACAAGAAAGGGGGGAGCAGGACAGCTGGAGGAGGGTATATTTAAAGAGGAAAGACGGCCCGATGACCCCCAAACACCGTTGGGATTGTAATGGAATGGAGGCGGGAGCCCCCCGGAGTCACTTGTGCAGTGGCCCCCAAAATGCTGATTTGCCTGGCTAGTGACAGCCGAATAGCGCATCCGGCAGGCGGATGACTTCTGGCTTCACTCTATTTGGGCCCTTGCTACCGGTCCAAAAGGGGGCCCTTTTTCCCCCCTATTGAAGGGAGGGCAAACCAAATACTATAGGGAAATCCCCCATCAGTTTGGCGCTGCCGATGTGGGGGGCATCGCCCTCCTTGACGGGCTGACCGGGGGGGTTCTTTGTGGTCCCTACTCGGCGGGCTGCTGGGGGAAGGTAGGGGGGCGGGGCCGTACCGCTCCACAGCACAACCTAAGTCGGAGTACGAGAGCGCTTCCTTTACCCGCCTAGTGGGGGGCTCACCCGCACAGCAGCAGAGGACCTGGACAGACCCCGAACCAACAGGTGGTGGCCCCTATTGGAACACTCTGCACCCCGGGTTTTAAATCCTGGACTACTGGGGAGCCAAATGGATGTGTGCCGCAACTTGCCGAGTTTTCAGTGGAGAAGCTGACCTTCCCGCCCAGTTTTGTGGCATTAGAGGGGTGTTCAGTGGGGGGGGGCCCTGTTACCCCCAAAGGGGAACCCGCTTGTCCACGGTAAATGTGGGAAAGCTTACCTTTGTCAAGATGAATCAGGCGGGTCGGCCGGATTTCCACCACCAATGCCTTAGGCGTCGATACATCAGCCATGACGCCTCACCCAAATGTGGAAATGAGTTGGGTTCAAAAATACTGCCTCACCACTACTGATGCCCCACCCGCCTGTGCCCAAAAAAAAAAAAAAAAACCCAAACCCCACCCCAAGAGGGGGGGGGGGGGGGGGGGGGGGGGGAAAAATTTATTTATTTTTTTTTTTTTATATTTTTTTTTTTGGTTTTTTTGTTTTTTTTATTTATTTTTGTTTCTTATACTTTTTTTTTCTTTTTTTTTTTGGTTTTTTGTGTTTTTTTTTTTTTTTTTATTTTTTTTTTTTTTTTTTTTTTGGGGGGGGGTTTTTTTTGTGTTTGGTTTTTTTTTCCCCCTTTTTTTTGTTTTTTTTTTTTTTTTTTTTTTTGTTTTATAAAAAAATAAAAAAAAAGTTTTAAAAAGAATTTTGTAATTAATTGTATTTTAGGCAAAAAATTTTAAAGGTTTGATAAATTTCATTTCCCTTTGACCTCATTCTTTTTCTTCCAGAAATCCCATTGCTTTGTCCCACTCCTCCTATCTTTGCTCCTCCCCCTTTTCCCTCCATCTCTTCATTGTGCCACTTTGGGGCCCTACTCCAGTTTTTGCCACCTCCAAATGTTTTGTGCCACTGTCGACCTCTTGCTCCGCCGTCACTTCACTCTCTGTCTTTGTGCCACCTGTGGCCTACTCGTTTTTGCCACCCCCAGAATGTGAGGGCCACTGTTGCCCTCATCGCTCCGCCCACCTTCATTTGTCTTGGCCCTCTGTGGCCTACTCTTTTTTGCCACCCCAGAATGTCTTTGGCCGTCTGACCTCATGCGCTGCTGGGTGCTGCCGTGCCCTAACACTGGTCTTTGTGCCACTCTATGGCCTATTCCTTTTTTTGCCCCTCCAGAATTCATTGTGCCACGTCTGACTCATGCTGCTCCCGCCGCCCCTTCACTCTTGTCATTGTCCCATCGTGGCCTCTACTGTTTTGCCACCTCCAAATGTCTTTGTGCCATGTTCCCTCATGCGCTGCTGTGGCTGCTGCCGTCCCCCTACACAGTGTTTGTCCCCCTGGGGCCCTACTAAGTTTTTGACCTCCAAAAGTCATTGTCCACTGTCGCCTCATGTGCTGCCCGGTCATCACCTGTCATTGTGCCACTCTGGGCCCTACTCCTTTTTTTGCCCCCCTCAAAATGTTATTGTGCCACTGTCTGCCTCAGCTGCTCCCCCGCCCCTCCACTCTCTGTCATTGTGCCCTCTGTTCTACCCTTTTTTCCCACCCCAGAATTCTTGTGCACGTCGACCTCAGCTGCTGCTCCCGTGACCTAAAAACCTGTGTCATTGTGCCACGTTGCCTCATGCTTCTCTGGCTGCCCCGTACCTACACACGTGTCATTGTGCCATCGTGCCTACTCCTTTTTTGCCCCCTCCAAAGTCATTGTCCACTGTCTGACCTCATGCTGCGCCGCCGTTGCCTCCACTCTCTGTCAATGTGCCACTCTGTACCTACTCTGTTTTCCACCTCCAAATGTCTTGTCCACTGTCTGACCTCATGCTGCTGCTGCCTGCCCTACACCTGTGTCATTGTGCACTTCTGCCCTCATGCTCTGCTGTGGCTGCTGCGTGCCCCTACCCTGTGTCATTGTGCCACTGTCGACCTCAGCGCTGCTGCTGTCCCCCTCCACTCTTGTAATTGTGCCACTCTGTGCCTACTACTGTTTTTCCACCTCCAGAATGTCATTGTGCCACTGTCTGACCTCATGCTGCTGCTGCCGTGACCTACACACTGTGTCATTGTCCCACTCTGTGGCCTACTCCTGTTTTTGCCACCTCCAGAATGTCATTGTGCCACTGTCTGACCTCATGCTGCTGCTGCCGTGACCTACACACTGTGTCATTGTGCCACTGTCTGACCTCATGCTGCTGCTGTGGCTGCTGCCATGACCTACACACTGTGTCATTGTGCCACTCTGTGGCCTACTCCTGTTTTTGCCACCTCCAGAATGTCATTGTGCCACTCTCTGACCTCATGCTGCTGTGGCTGCCGCCGTCACCTCCACACTCTGTCACTGATGTTGCCACCTGAGCCCTCAGCTTGTTTTTTTCCAGCTTTCGCTGCCATGACTTTATCAGGCTACATTCCCGCTTGAGTTTTTTGGTCAGTTTTGCCCTCTTAAGTGCCCAGGGAATTTTATAGTGAAGCGATTCTAAGAGCGGCGGCAGTCATGTGCGTGTCATACTAAAACACAACATTGTATGAAGACCAAACCAAGCTCCCTCTGCATATTTAAGCATGGCACAACGTTCTACAGCACCCTGCAGGCTCTGTGCAGCCTGGAAATAGCTGTTTTTTAACGTGATTCGTCCCAAAGTAATTCGGAAAGAAGTTATTTTTTATCGGGAAATTCGGCTAAGTGAGCGAACCGAATTTCGAGAAATTCGCCCATCTCTAATTATAACTTTCAGTGTTAAAATTAACCTACCCTGAAAATTAGACTGTTCAAGTCTTTGTCAGTGGGCAAACTTACACAATCAGCAAGGGATGAAATAATTATTTCCTTCTCTGTAAGTCTGTAAAAGACAGATTTTGTTTTTCTAAAAAGAAAACTAAGGTTCCACTGGATTATATAGTTTAGTTTTAGATAAGGTGAAAACAGTCCTGAAAACAGATTAGATTATTCAAATCTGTCTATTTTATGGATCCATAACAGCTGGATAGAAAACAGGGTGGTTATAAATTAAATGTACTCCAATTATGTCATCGTTACTAGTGGCGTTCCACAGGGGGTCAGTATTTTTAATATGTTTATTAACTACGTTGTAGAGAGCTCAGAGTGGAATTACAATATTTGCAAATGAGACAAAGCTCTGTAACGTAATCAACACAGAAGAGCACTTGGGCAGAGGAAACAAAATGTATAATTATGTACTAAATTGTATGATACTGGAAAAAACTACTGCTGAGAAAAAATTAAGGATATTAAAGGACTAAACTTAGTAACAATTTGTAACAATGCTGGTGGATTCCAAACAACAACAAACAAGACAACATGTGCACCAGTAGTCACATGTAAAGGCAATATGACGCATATTGATAAAAAGACACATGGTTTGGTGGAGATTCAAATGTGTGTATACTTCAGAAATGGAAGAGTAATAGCGATAACTGTCCTTAGCTAACTGTCCCTAACGTGGTCCTTCAAAGCTCACCCTGTGGCTACTCCTAATATCAGAACTTCAATCCCTGTGTAACCTTATACCTTTCCTTGTCATGTTCCTAAGCTAACAACTGACCCTAATACAGTGAAGGAAATATTTGATCCCTTGCTGATTTTGTAAGTTTTTCCCACTGACAAAGACATGAACAGTCTATAATTTTAAGGGTAGGTTAATTTTAACATTGAGAAAAATAAAATCCAGAAAATCATTGTATAAATTATAAAAATGTATTTGCATTTTGCGAAAAGAGAAATAAGTCCAGTTTTTTTTATGTGTTCTCTCAAACGGGCAATTAATTACTATCTATTTTTTTCCTGACTGGTCTTTCCATGTAGAACATATACATAATGTCCTGCAGGTTCTTAGCAACAACCATTTATATGCGAAAAGTTGTATTTACCAGGTTTCATTTTCTCACTGCATGTCTTCCGTATGAATACTTTCAAGGTTCGGGCCATTCTTGACTGGGTACAACTGAACTCCCTGAAAGTTCTGCAGAGATTCTTGGGGTTTGCCAATTATTTTTGAGAGTTTATCCATAAATTTTCTACCATAGCCAACCCTTTGAGGGACCTTACAAAAAATTAAGGGAACCTAAGTAACTGGAGACCTGATGCGATTCTCTCTTTTGAAACTTTGAAATGATATTTTACTGAAGCCCCTGTTCTGGTTGTGCCCAATTTGGTGTGCCCTTTTATTGTAGAAGTTGATGCTTCTGAGGTAGGAATGCAGGCAGTTCTCTTGCAAGTTCTCTTTGACCAACTTGCACCCCTTTGCCTTTTTCTCACAGAAATGTTCTTCTATGGTAAGAAATTATGATATTGGAAATCAGAAACATCTGTTCATCAAGTGGGCATTTGAGGAATAGCATAATTTGTTCGAGGGGGCAAAACATCAAATTATTGTACCATAAGAATCTGACTTGCCTTGAATCCGTTAGGAGACTAGATCCCAGACAGGCTAGGTGGGCCTTATTTTTTACGGATTTGACTTTATTGTTACATACAATGTGTTGTTCTGGTTTAATCTCAATGTCTAACTGTAAACAATGGCTATGTTATGAGTTACGAAGTTACATTGCCTGTCTACAGACGTAGGGCACAGGCTTCAGTTTTTTTGTCTTTTCGTTCTGGCATGCGCAATAGAACCATTGACCTTTAGAAATGTCATATCACTATGTCATACATGCTAAATAGCATTCATGAATATTTAGAATAATCAGCATATTTAGAGGTGTGATTTTTAGTACTGACCAGTGAAGAGGCTTATTAAAGATTATTAATGAGGTGATTATTATAATGCATGAATAATTATAAGAGGTGTTACTAACAAAGATGATTAACAAGGTATTAATCAATAGAAATATATCTGTTTTGCATAGATTGCTCAAAGTTAATAAAACTGCTTGTCAAGCTCTTAATAAAGGAGAAAGGATACACTGACATTTTGGGCAATATCTCTTGTTCTTTCGGCGTTGTATGTGCACATACACTTTTGAGTTAATTTATCATTTGGGCACCACACAAGGAGAGGTCTGGGTTTGTTTCTCCACCACTAAGGTTCACTTTTCAATGTTAGCAGGTCTTTTGACAAAGAACCTAAAATTCTCCTTGCATTGGTGAAGTTGAGTTGCTTGCTTGCTGGTGTTTTTGATGTTTTGATGTTCCATCTTGATCTGATCTCTAAAGGCCTTTTTGCTGTTTAAGCTGCATGATTTGGAAATGTTATAATGTCATAAAGTCATATGCAGTCAAAGGTTTTACAGAGATAGTGACGGCTGAGGATCACAGTTTTGAGTTGCCTTTAATTTGGCCTTGTAGCACTATGCCGTTGAGGTCAAACTCGGATGCAGGATTTGTGGACTGTTGTCAGTTCCCACATGGGCCAGAGGATTAACAAGTTGTTTGGTTTGTGAAGAGTTAAGTTGCTGAAGTGTTTTTGAGTGTTACGGTCTAGAATGGGAAATAGCGGACAGAGTTTAGAGGTTTTTTAAGGTGTGTATCTGTAATCTGTGTGTGTGTGTGTAGTGTGCGGAATTCCCCGGTTGATTATTATTGTTGTTCAATACATTATTAATGAGTACCTGATCAGTACTGGGGAGCTCACTTTTAGGAGGTCTACAGAAGTAGGCCTTATCAGAAGGGCAATTTTGCCTGACGGAGGTGTGTGTGGTTGTATTGAATTAAGGTTTTATTTGCTCACCAGAAGGGCAATTTTGCCTGAGGGAGGAGTGGTTGTATTGAATTAAGGTTTTATTTAGTTATAGTTTTGCTAGACAAAACTTGAGATTATGGGGAATTGGACTAGTAAATTTGGCGCACACACAGAGGTGCAGAGAATGACTGCTATACAGGTAGTAAAGATGCATGAGGGGAAAAAGGGAATAGAAAGAATCAGAAAATTGATGAGAGATAAACATGGTTCTGGAAGGTAGATTAGATGACTTGTGGAATAAAGTTCTAAAAGAGAAGAGAAGTTGGTTGAGAGAAAAAGAGTTGTTCATTCAAGCACAAAAGTGATATACAGTGTCAAAACTTGTAACTGCTGGAGTTTTGTGGGAAGAGTTTCATGAAGGAAAATATGTTTATAACATGGTAGACAAACCAATGACACACAATAAGGCACATACAGACAGGGCCCTCGATAGGGCAGTACAACCGGTACTGCTCTTACCAGGCCCGGCCGGTCTGTGAAGCCAGGGGGGGCCTGCTGGCGGTGGCAGGCTCCGCCCCCTTGCTTCACAGTGGCTATCTTAATTGTATGCATGTCCATGCGACGCGCATACAATTAAGATGAACCGTGGAACAGGGAGAGCTGTGCGCTCCCTGCCTCTGCCGTACATAGGTGACGCCATCAAGCCGCCTGCCGAGCTTCCTGTCATAGGCCCCAAGCCTAAAGCAGCCGGCTTGGAGCCGGGAGCAGGCGGAGACGCCGGGAGAGTGCGGAAAGATAAGTACTTACCTACTAGGAGACCCTAAACTGCCGAGGGGGCCCTAAATTACAGAGGGGCCCATGCACTGCCGAGGGGGCCCATGCACTGATGAGGGGGCCTTAAACTGCCATGGGGGTCATAAACTTCAGAGGGGGACCATGAACTGCCATGGGGGCCCTAAACTACAGAGGGGGCCCATACACTGCCGAGGAGGCCCTGCACTGCCGAGGGGGCCCTAAAATACAGAGGGGGCCCATGCACTGCCGAGAGGGCCCTAAATTACAGAGGGGGCCCATGCACTGCCGAGAGGGCCCTAAATTACAGAGGGGGCCCATGCACTGCCGAGGGGGCCCTAAATTACAGAGGGGGCCCATGCACTGCTGAGAGGGCCCATGCACTGCCGAGGGGGCCATGCACTGCCGAGGGGGCCATGCACTGCCGAGGGGGCCCTTAACTGCCAAGGGGGCCCTGCACTGCCGAGGGGGCCCTAAACTAGTATGTGGTGCCTAAGCTACAGATGAGGCCCTAAGCTGCAGGGGGGCCTAAACTACCTGCTGGGGTCCGTAAGCTAACTGCAGGGGGCCCTAAGCTGCCTACATGGGCCTTAAACTACTTACAGGGGGCCCCAAACTTCCTAAACTACAGAGGGGGCTACCTACAGAGGGCCCTAAACTTCCTACCTGGCCATAAAGGCCACAGCGAGGGCCCCAAGCTACCTAGCTCCAGCTGTATTGGGCCCCAGAATGTCTGATGGCGGCCCTGCATACAGACATAGAGAAACCAACAGCCCAGGCACAAGGGCTATCTCCTTCTGTGTCGATTAATGAATACTGCCATCAACACCAAAAGCCATCAGTTCACATTTTAGACACTCATGTCCCTGTGTTGGTTCAGTTCAAACATTGCCACATAAACCAGAGGGCACACAAAGTAAAGGACGGGTACCTGAGAGGATGGATTTAAATACATTGAAAGATACCCACACTAAGTGGCAGTTACATATTACCCCTGAATTCCCTCACAATCAGATGAGGGAATTGGAAACATCCAAACAAGATCAAGCCCAGGGGGCAAATGCACATAGAAGCAAACAGACAAACATATTGTCATTTAATGATCAAGACACAGATTCAGACCCTGAGATTGTTACACATACAGAGCTAGCACGAAAAGTCAAAAAAGTGCAATGTCCACAGGTCCTTAGACACATGCAGACATTCAGTCAGGCAGTGGGAAATGTCTGCAATACTCAATAGGGGGACACAAAGTGGTTTCAAGAGGGGGCAATTGATCATTACTTCAAACTAACCCCGCTTCCTGACCCTCAACAGGTAGTGGGCCCCAAACAAAGAGTGAAAACAGATCCCCCTCAGTTAACCACAGTAACATTAAAAATGACACCACCATCTCCTGGTCTGATTACACCACCACCTTTGACAAAACTTTTCTTAACGGCCAATCCAGCCCCAGAAACATACAGACCATGGGAGCCGTCAGAAATGTACTCATTAGTTAATCAAGTTCTAAACCCAGAAATATATACCCCATGACCTTCTGTAGAGCCGTGCAGAGCATAAACAAGACCCATAAATGTTCCTGGAAACAGCTTGAGAACCTGGTAGAAGCAAAAGTAAATGATGTTTTCCTGCCCGTTATACAAAAGGCCGTAGGAAACTGTTCACAAGAGGAGACAGCAAGGGGATCTGGAGAAGTGTATGTGAAAAGATTAATACAGTGGGGGAAAAGTCAGTTACCGGATCAGTCTCTAACTTTAAGCGACATGACACAGAATAATGCAGAATCAGTGGAAAGATTCTTTTTCAGGCTGCAGCACGAATTGGCTAATTTGGAGCACAAGTCCTCCTCTCACTTGTTACATGCTTTTGTTGAAGGGCTGAACACACACATATGTGTTGCTCTCAATATTTCCAGGCCTGACTGGCACACATCAACTCCTGAAGCTATATTGCAAATTGTTGAAGGGATAGAGTTTCTTCTCCTCCTCACCAGTGTGTTTCATGTTTCTTAGTGTTAAATGCAGACAAGCGTCCCAACCAAACAGGGATTTCATATTATCAACCACAAAGAAAACAAAATCCATCTCACTGGTACAGACGCAATACAGTCATATGTTTTAATTGTAAAAAAAATTGGTTATTGGAAGGCAAACTGCTTAAACCCAAGACAGAATTGGTGGGGTGCAGCCCGTGGCCCCAAAGAACAGGAAGAATGTAAAAATCCACCCCGCCATCCTTCCCACCCAACTGCTGATTCATTAACCCCTCCACAGCAGTCACTGCACTTGTCCGAAAAACAGGAAAATTTCCTTCAGTGATATTTATCTGCTTATACAAGTGTCTCGTTGCAGCAGAGAAAAAAAAACACAGAACACAGAGTGTACAATCTTTTGGCCTTAGTCCAAAGCATCTATTAGGAGGAGGTAGGCCAGCTCTACCTTCTGACAGGCACTGGAAAATCCGCTAGCGTTCAACACACACATCGCACAAGACACTTCTTTCCAGAGACACTATTTCATATGTGGATTATATGATTGTCCAGTTTTTACACCCTCAACATAAACACCTTCTTTACACTTACAGATGAGTCTTCTAACTTGTTTTATTTGCTGAAACTAATCATTTTTCTTATCTCCTGCCCTAGGCATACCAGACTACACAAAACCCTTCAGACTGCACTGTATAGACACTGCAGGACATGCCCAATGTCCACTTACTTATTACTCAGCCCGACTAGATCCAGTTGCAAAGGGGCTCCATCTTGTGTAAGGGCTATCACCACATCACAGGACAAGCTTGACAAAACTGCAGACATTGTCTTAAACTACCTAGCAACCACTTATGCCCTTATGACACATCTGCAATACTTATACAGATTCAACCGCATCACACATACACTACTATATACATTTGACATTACAATGTGCCCTACTTATGCCAGATAATTTTACCATTCGATGTTGGATAGAACCATTTTTGTTACATTTGGAGTTGAAGGGGGGGGAGAGAGTGATAGAGTGGGGTAAGTCCATTTCTGAGTATCTCCCATTCCCAAAAGATTAGCAGCATGACTGTATTCATTTAATGCAGGATGAGGTAGTGGGTTATAGATCAGCTATTAGAAAACCCTGATGATAACTTCTTTGTGGATGGTATACCTTAGATGAAAGGTTTTACACAGGATATGCAGTAGTCACATTATCAGAGACTGTGAAACAAGCCTAAGAAGCCGAATAAAAACCACATTGGAAGAGGCCTGAAATCAGGCTGAAGACCAGATTGCCAACATATACAAGATATACACAGATTCTTACAGCAAATGGATAGTCTATTGAAAATGGAAAATAAGTGCGAGCATTGATGAAAGCGTACTCGCTGCCTAAACAAGTTGAGTATCAAGGTAAAAGGCCATTCCCGAAAAAAAAACCCCCCATAAACAAGAAGAAACCACATAGCTGACCAAACAGCTAAAGCAGCAGCCCGAACCAGGGTGAAGAACCCAGCTGTCATTGCTGTAGAGCTGCAAGAAGAAACACCATCCTGGAATCTTAAAGTCGTTTAAAAACCCGGCCGGAGAAGAAAAGAAGACAAGAAGAAAAGAAGATGTGGTATGAGAAGAATGGAAAGCTACCATCAGAAATACTTTGAGCAGTTGGAAAGAGACTGTGTCTCCCAAAGACTCTTTATAGTATTTTGGCCCAAGTCACACACCAGTTAAAGACTTTTATGGCTGACAAGGGATGGTGTGTCCCTGGATTTACAACTGTTACTACCGAGTATACTCAAGGATGTCTGCTATGTGCTAGAAACAACGTGGGAAGAACAATGAAGACCCCACATTGCTACACTCCCAGAGCAGAGTGAGAAAGTTGGACCATGTCACTATCTGCATTGATCTTTCCTCTGGATAGCCTGAAGTATTCCTGATTGCCCAAGCAAGCTACAGCCAAGAATCTGCTGTCAGAGGTAGTGGGCAAATATGGAGTTTCTGAAGTAAATTCATCAAGTCACATATTAACACATTTCACTGGAGAAGTCATGAAGAAAATCATGGATTTGTTAGGGATAGGAAAAAAAACCTTTCATACTGTTTATCATCCTCACAGTAGCCATAGGTAGAGAGGTAGATATATATATCTAGTAAGATAGGCCTCAGGCCATATGAGGCAATAGTTGGGTTTAGCCCCTATATTAGGATTATATTGTTTTTGCACTGCAAATGCAACATAATGGTCTGACCTGACCTCTTATGTGACAGCGCTAATAAAGCAACAAACTAATATATGTTCTCGAGTTTTTGTCTCTTTTCCAGATTGTGACTCACTCTGTAGATGGTACCATACCCATAAGTCGGAGCCAGGAGATTGGATGGTCATTAAAAGAGACGCGAGGAGGGTCCTGGAACCACGATTTGATGGTCCCTACCAAGTGCCTATGACCACACACAGCTGTAAAGCCGGAGGGGAGACCTGAGCTGGAGCCGGAGCAAGATGACTGTTGATTCCAGTATCTGCCTACCTGCTTGAGCTGGATGACAGATGATCCTCTAGTACCTGCCTGAAACAGATGATTGACGATTCCAGTACCTGAGACTGACGACTATGGATTTCTAAACCAAAGACTCGAGGATTCAAGCATATTATTACCAAGAAAGGAGAGACAAATAAAAACAGCCAGTGCATAACTAGGGAAAGTCTGCCCAAGAAGCACCATGGGACAACTCATTTTTCCATTTCTTTAGGTATTTGGTTTGTGGCTGTGAACAATTTTTGTCCCTTGAAAAAGAACTTTGAAAGACCAAAAGAAAATATTTATAACGCATTTATATACTTATTTCTGGGGTGAGAGATAGCTATGCTATGTATTATGGGCTGGAAACAGTATGATAGGAGCATTTAGTCTGAGCATCTGGGTGATGGTTCAGATGTGTCACAGGTGGTCCCGCAGCCGTGGGTCGGGCTGCGGGCACATCCATGTCCCATCTGTCTCCCCCCCCCTCCGCTCCGGGAGCGAGTGGCGCCGCGGTCCGCATGTCGGGCCGCGGGCGCACTCGCTTCCCCGATGTCAGGACTTACCTGACCGCGCTCCTGTGTCCGTACGGCTCTCTGCCGGCTGCCGTGTACGCGAGTGCCCCCCTAGCGAGCGTGTGCGGCAGCTCTTTGAAATCTAAAGGGCCAGCGCGCCAGTAATTGGTTAATTGCTGGCCGATGGTCCTATATAAGGTTACTGCCCCAGCACTTCCGCGCCAGATCTATTGTGCCCATAGCCTATAGAGAAAGCGTTGGAAGTGTGCTCTACTGTCTTCGGTGTTCTGACCCTCTTGCTATGTTTATTGACCATGAACCTTTGCCACCTGCCCTGACCTTTCCGCCTGTTCACGACTTCGCCTATGCCTGACGATTCTGTACCACACTCACCCTTGGCTGCCACCACAGGCAAGCCACGTCAGTGGAAGCGACCTGGTAGACTCCCGCCGCAGCAAGTCCATCCCGCTTTGCGGCGGGCTCTGGTGAAGACCGGGAGCTACTTAGACTCCGCTCTCTGGCGTGGCTTATACCATCGCTTGCGGTGGTCCAGCAGATCCACTACCGCTGACCGTTACAAGATGGTTCAGATATCAGATACTGAACCAAAACTGACCCTGGAAATGTACTACCTGCTGCTTCCAGTTCCACAATCCCAACTGTAGAGCTTGGTGTTCAAGTAGGAAAAGACTTAACCGATGAGCTAGCATTTGAAACCGGATACACTGAGAATAATGAATGGTTTAAGTGAGTAAAATACACCGCTATCACACAAAACAAGTCTGACTGCCTTGTCTGTGCTTCTGCTAAGCTTTAACTTCCAACCGTTGCACTTCTGCTGGTAAAACAGGATATAAATTGTACTTTTTTTTTTTCTTTATATGTTTCAGTATCAAAGATCAAATGATTCTGCTTGTAGACAATTAGAATATTTGTATCCAGCCGCCACATAGATTAGATCAAGTTTTGAGAAGGGTAAAACATTTTCAATTTTTTTTTCCTCAAAGGTATTGTAAATATAGGATCAATTTAAAAGGTAAAATTCCAAGTCATGTCCACTCTCTCTCTCACATATCTGTACAGTGGCTCTGTGCAGATAGAAAGATTAGATCCAAGCAAAATTTTTGTTAAATAAAAAGGAGCATGCACTCCTGTAAAATTACTAACGCCCTGTTATATACAGTATTCTCATATATTGTCCCTCTCTGACACTGGAGAGATTACTTTTAGAATGTTGTAGGAATAGAGGAATCAGTGCATGAGGAGTTTTTTTTTCAAGTTCCTTAGAGGAAAAAGATCCACTCCTGCAACATTTACTGTTTTCTTTAAGGCCCAAGGTGAGGGATCACCATTAGCAAGAATGTTGCATGTATTAATTATGTGTATTATAATGAGCAAAGATATTACAATTACCCTAGATAAGCTGTAAGAGGGATAATCGATCAGCTAGGCCCGTCCATGGCTTTCCAAAATAGAATGGTGTTACATATGATCTTACTAGAAACGGGGGGTGTGTGCAAAATATAACAAAGACTGTGTGTTTGTACATCCATCCGAAATAACAAATCAGCCTCAAACACAAGAATACAGGATCCCTTTCCTAAAGGGATGATGGATGTTTGAGAGATGTGTCTATAGCAATTGTTTTGGTCACAATACTAGTTATTATAATATGTAGTATGATTTCAAAAACTGTTAATATAATGATGAGTGACAATACAATGGCACTCCAGATAAGGCCTCTTGCTGAAGAGGATAATATATCTGGGCAAGGTGATCACACAGAGGATAATTATAACACAATGTAGAGACCCCAGAATAGAGACGAGACCCAGAGGGGGGATGGAAACTGCCGCAGTGTATTACCAATTTTATTGATTAGCAATGGTTGGTTTGAAGACCAGTTTCCCCTGACAGGGAATAGAGATTAGCCCATGGGATAGAACCCCTAGTCTCACCTAGGTATGTCTCATATTCAGGTGCTCATTTGAAAATTCTAACTTTTGATATCTCTATACTTGTGTTCCATTTGTGTCTACCCTCAGGGAAATGTAAGCTTGAACAAAGCGGTTTTGACTTATCATCAATTCCTGTTCTCTAATCTAAGCTAAAAAGTGTGTAAGCCCTACACTAGTCTTTTTTATCATTAAATACATTGTATTGTAATTCCACCCATTTGACTCCTGTGGTTAGAATGTCCTTGCAATTTCAAACAGCTATATGAAGTTGTCATGCTTTGTGTCTTTGTGGTCAATGTCCAATGAAACATGCTATTTCTAGGTATTACAAGACTTATCTCTTGCTCTTATTGTTGGCCATCCATTCTCCATGATGTTACCACTTATGTTTCCACCTGAGAGACTTGTGCTATGGTAAAGGTCCCTCATCTATGGCCTACAGGGGAACTGCATCTCTTGTCCGTTCCCCAAAGGCCCTGGTCTCATTTGTCCATTAATTTAATTATGGATTTGTCTCTTGTTGAAGGAAAGACAGTAATCTGGGTTATTGTCGATCGTTTCAATAAAATGTGTAATTTTGTACTGTTGTATCAGCTTCCTAATTCTAGGGTTTTGTATTGTCTGTTTATTGATCATGTAGTTCGCCTTCATGGTCTTCCAGAGAGCATTGTTTCTGCCGGGGGTGTACAGTTCATAGCTAAATTCTGGATGGTCTTCTGTACTAAACTTGGTATCCAGTTGTCCTTTTCCTCAGCATTTCATCCTAAGTCAAATGGTCATACAGAGCGTTTCAATCAGACTCTCAAGCAATACGTTAGGTGCTACTGTGCAGACAATCAGGCTGAGTGGCTAGCTTACCTTTCTCTAGCAGAGTTTTCATTCAATAATAGTCGCCATGTCACTAATACTGCAGGGTTGGTCTTCACAGTGGGGGCTAAAGTTTGGCTTGCCCAAAAAATTTGTGCCCTGTCACAAATTGGAAGACAGAAAAATGCAATGCCAGCTCCTTCTGAAGAATCGAATCAGGTTAAAACAACATTTATTGAAATCTTCATAAAAATCATTCAAATCCTCAATGGTTCACATAGACAGCATGGAGGGAATCAGCAGTGCAGTGTATTCGTCCCGTTGGATGAATCTGTATTGGATCTGGGTGAGCTGATTGCCATATTGTGGTTTTGCTTTTTTCGGTCTCAAATTGGCTCATAGATTTATTGGTCCTTATGTTATTATACAGGTGGTCAATCCAGTCTCTTTTTCGCCTACATCTTCATCCATCCGATAGTGTCCACAATGTGTTTCATAAGTCTCCCCAAAAGATATGTGTCTCCAGTCAGTCCCCAACAAGTACCTCCCTGCCAAGACTAGGTTGAGGGGAATCTTGAATATGAAGTGGAAATATTTAAAGATATTTGCATGGACAGGCATAAACTTTAATATTCACCTCACTGGAAGGGGTATGGGATGGAGAAGCGAATCTGGGTTCCAGCTGCCTATGCACATTCTGACCATTTTATAAGAGGTTTCCCTTTAAACTGGGTACTAGATGTAAATGTCCAGTGGACCCTTGTAGAAAAAGGGGGGATGTACTGTCAGCAGTGTGCTACCACCCATTTAAGAAATCCCTGTTTATTTTAAGCCTCAGCTGTAAGGGACCGGTCAGGGACACATGAGAAGACACAGACAGAGTGAGGCCCTGACGCTGGTCCCAACCACTGTTCCTGTCTTTTGGGGGTACCCGACTCCTTAAAAGGTCGGCCCCAACCAGAAGACTGAACACTATACTGAATACGTGGAAACACAAGACACAGACAAACAAATACAAAACACAATAAGGGAACATCAGGCAAGCAAGGTTGTCAACAAGCGGGAGCGCAGTACCAATTTGGAAGACTGAAGAGAAAAACGTAAGACAAGCCAAGTCGGTAACTGTCGGCAATGCAGTACAAAATCAGGAGGAGAAGAATAGTCAGAAGCTAAGCAAAGTCAGGTAACCAGAAAATCCAACAAGAGAACAGCAAGCAAAGGTATAGGAAGGACACAATATAACAGGCACAGGGGACAGGTAAGGGAATCCTTAAATAGGGAACCGATGAACACAGAACAGGGTTGATTGGTGGAAAGAACACAAAACTGGATAGGGAAACAAAACTGTCAATCAAAGAGGAACACAGTTTAACTAAAGGGTGCTGGAGGATCCTCGGCCACGGCGTTGCCAGGAATCAATAAACACACAGAAGGAAGGACTCAGTTTTCACACGTGTAACTAAGAATAGCAATGTATTAAGTAAAGAACCATGGTTTTCCAATCGCACAGCCGAGGTGGCTGGCGACCAGAAACATCGAAGCTGGGGGTCTGTCGGCATGATCATGACAGTACCTCCCCCCTTTTAAGAGGGGCCACCGACTCTCCACATACCCACCAGGGTTTACCAGGGTGGCTTTGGTTGAAGTTATCCTTCCCTTTATTACACGAGCATTGGGGGTATATTGTGCTGATGGGACTTGAAACATAGGCCTTCCTGGTCTGAGATCGAACGCCTTTTAATTGATTTGTTTTATTTGGCGTTTTCTTAGGAGTCTGAAGAGCTCACTAGCCCAGACTGTGTCACAGTCGTTAAAACGGCGCATTCAATTTTAGTTTCACAACCTTACACCGGCGGAATACTGATGTTGTAAACCACATCGTCACAGCAAAATTGGAGCTGCTGGGAAGGAGCAGAACTGACTGGTGTTCTATAGTCGAGGACACAAGATCTGAATTCACGGCGGCGACAACTACTCCTGGAAGAAAAATATTTTCAAGGTCCGTCAATATACCGGTACATAGGTTCTCGTTCCGGGGCAAATAGTTGAGCTCTGCCCTCCCCCCGGACGAGAGGGTCTATAGTGCAAACATCAGGCTGTGCAGAGGCAGTTTATCCACACGTCTCCATCAAAGCCGCCACTAAAAACGAATTACATTCCTGAAATATGTATCAATTAACAGCATAGCTCCAAGGTCATGCGCTGTCATCGAATGAGAACCACACGAGACCCCCCATTTGATCAACTCGGTGGTTCTCCAGTCGAACACAGGATTATGGAGGCGGAGCCAGGGTAACCCAAGAATAATATCCGCAGTGAGTTTCTCCATGACAAAAAAGGAAAGCTTTTCGGTATGCGAACTCCCAACATCTAAAGTGATCTCTGCAGTACGAAATTTTATTCTTCCTCCGGTTAGGGAGGTAGAATCGACACTTGAAACTGAAAAGGGAGAACACAATGGAACTAGTTCCAACCCCAAGGCTTGAGCAACAGCCATGCTGATAAAACTAGCTGCAGCACCTGAGTCAATCATGGCTCGACAAGCAAACCTCTTGGAACTAGAAACCAAGGTTACGGGCAAAACAAACTTGTTATTAGAGTTAGGAGGTACCTGTACATCCGAGTTACCTTCCTGGAAATTGCTCAGGCATTTGGTGTTTCCTCGGGGTGACTTGGGCCTAGTCGGGCAGTTTCTCAGAAAATGGTCCGGTTTCCCACAATAAAGGCACAAGGCGTTCTCCAACCGGTGTCTCCTCCTGGTGGCAGCAGATATGCAACCCAACACCATGGGTTCTTCTCCAGAAGACTGAGAGGGAGATGGAAGAGAAGAACTCTCCAAGAAGTTAGAAGGAGGTTTTACAGGAAAGCCTGACTTGAGCTGAAGAACCAAACCCCCTTGCTTTTCCCTGCGTCTCTCCCTTAGTCTTCTGTCAATAGTTACGGCTAAAGTCATGAAGTCATTTAGGGTCTCAGGGGTTGGGTGGCTGACCATAGCATCTTTTACAGCATCAGACAGCCCTTGCCTGAAGAGGGTTTTTAGAGGTTGGTCAGACCACCCGGTCAACGTACACCATTGGCGGAACTCTGAACAGTAGTCTTCGGCCGAGCGACGGCCTTGCTGAATAGATAACAGCTGAGATTCTGCCCATGTCGCACGGTTGGGATTATCATAAACATGGCCTAGAGCTAAAAAAAATCTGTCCACTGATCTCCACTCAGGGGCTTCAGGGGGTATAGCTAATGCCCAATCCTGAGGTGGGCCCTGAAGGAGAGACACAACAATTGCTACTTTTTCAGCCTCAGTGGAAAAATAGTTGAAGCGAAAAAATAGATGACAGGATTCCCGGAATGTTCGGAATCTGTCAGGATTACCATCAAAGCGATCAGGTAGCAGCATCTTAGATTTCTGACGGGTGCTAGGATCCACAAAAGCAGGGGCAGGTAGGGACACAGATGGGATGGCAGGTCCGGGCACCGGGGTCGTTACGGCATCCAGACGCTGCAAAATTAGATTCATAAGCCCCGCCATGCCCTGAAATTGGGTCGTCAACTCGTCCAGACGGTCAGTGACCGACAAGTCGGTACTCATGTTGAACCGCCGGGGAGTTGACGGGAATATGGGCCTGTTATAATGTAAGGGACCGGTCAGGGACACACGAGAAGACACAGACAGAGTGTGGCCCTGACGCTGGTCCCAAACCCTGTCCCTGCCTTTTGGGGGTACCCGACTCCTTAAAAGGTCGTCCCCAACCAGAAGACTGAAAACTATGCTGAATACGTGGGAACACAAGACACAGACAAACAAATACAAAACACAATAAGGAACGTCAGACAAGCAAGGTTGGCAAACAAGCGGGCAGCGCAGTACAAATCGGAGACAGAGAGAAAAACGTAAGACGAGCCAAGTCGTAACTGTCGGGCAATGCAGTACAAAATCAGGAGAGAAGATTAGTCAAAGCAAGCAGAGTCAGGTAACCAAAAATCCAACAAGAGACAGGCAAGCAAAAGGTATGGGAAAAGACCCAATATAACAAGCAAGGGGACAGGTAAGGGAATCCTTAAATGGAATCGGTGAACACAGAAGAGAGGTAATTGGTGGAAGGAACACAAAAACCGATAGGGAAACAAAACTGTCAATCAAAGAGGAACACGTTAACTAAAAGAGTGCTGGAGGATTCCTGGCCACGGGAGTGGCCAGGAATCAATTACCACAAGGGAAGGGAAGGGGACTCATTTTCACACTGGTAACTAAAAATACAGAGTATTTGTTGCGACCGGCGCCCGCGACTCCTCCTGGCGGCACCGGCGCAGCTCTGCCCCAGTCCCCGGACGAGTGCCGCGCTGCCCGGGTGCGGGCGGCGGGGGGGCACTCACCCTCCGGCGTGCCAGTACTTACCCGGCCGCGCTCCTGTGTCCTGCAGTCTCCTGCTGTCCGGCGCGCGCTCCCTGTGATCTAAGGCGGCTGCGCGCGCGCCGGCTCTGTGAGTTTTTAAAGGGGCAGTGCGCCGGTAATTGGGTAATTGCTGGGCACTTGCCTCTATTTCACCTGGGGTACTTCCGCCCGCTCCCTGCCGGATCTTAGTCCCTTGCCTATCGAGAAAGCATTCCCTATTGTCTCGTCCGATCTACCGTGTACCGTATCCTCGTTTCCCGTCTCTTGACCACGAATCTCTGCGCCTGCCCTGACCGCCTGCCTGTCCCGACCACGAACCATAGCTGCCTGCCCTGACCTTCTGCTGACCCCGACTACGAGCCTGCCTACGATTTTGCACCACGCTATACTTCGGCTGCCACCGCAAGCAAGTCACGTCAGGGGGTAACGACCTGGTAGACTCCCGCCGCAGCAAGTCCATCCCGCTTTGCGGGGGGCCTTTGGTGAAAACCGGGACCTACTTAGATTCCGTTCCTGGCGTGGCTTACACCATCGCTTGTGGTGGTCCATTTGGATCCATTTCCCCGTGCCCGGAACCGTAACAGTAAGACCCGGGGCAATGGATCCCGCCAAGGTACCGCTGCCCAGTGTGGCGGACCTCTCTCGCGTGGTGACCCGACAGTCTCAGCAACTGGCCCAGCAGGGGCAACAGCTGGATCAGTTGACCGCCATGGTGCAGCAGCTGTCACCGCCCAGCAGCAACCGCCACCTCCCCCTGTGGCCGCTCCCTCCGGCGGGATTTCCACTGGCTCCGTTGGGACCCAAGCTCCGTTTGTCGCTGCCTGCCAAATTGACGGTGATCCCAAGCTCTGCGGGGGGTTTCTCCCCCAGTGCACCATGCACATTGAGTTAATGGGGGACCAATTCCTGTCTGAACGTTCCAAGGTGGTGTTTGTGGTCAGCTGTTGTCCGGGAAGGCCCTGGCCTGGGCTACACTCTATGGGACAGGAGCGATCCTGTGACTGGGGGATCTGCATCCCTTTTCCTCGCGGAATTCGCAGTGTCTTCGAGGAGCCAGCCCGAGCATCTTCTGCAGAGACGGCACTCTTGAACCTACGCCAGGGTGAAACTTCAGTCGGAGAGTACGCAGTACAGTTTCGCACCCTGGCATCAGAGTTGTCCTGGAATGACGCTGCCCTGCGCGCCACCTTTAAGAAAGGCCTTTCCAGCAGTATCAAGGACGCCCTTGCTGCAAGAGATTTGCCATCCTCTTTAAGCGAATTAATCCACCTGGCCACTCGCATTGAGTGCGCTTCGCAGAGAGGCAAGAAGAGCTCCGTTCAAGATCGCGACCTGGCGCATCCCGCCGTCTGCCATGCCTGGCCCCCGGTGTTCCAGAGGCCTCCACTGCCGCTTCCTCTCCATCTGAGGAGGAACCCATGCAGGTGGATCAAGTCCACATTTCTGAGCAGGAATTATCCGTCGGCGCGCACAGAAGCTATGTCTTGTACTGTGCCAGTCCGGATCATTTTCGGAGGAGCTGTCCGCTTCGCCCCCAACATCCGGGAAACGCCCCGCACTAGGCTATGTTGGGGAGGCATTCCTAAGTGAGAAACTCTTCCTCCCACGCCTGACTATGCCGGTGGAGATCAGGACTGACTCGGGTCTTGTATTCCAGGCTCCGTTCCTGGACTCCGGTTCCGCCGGGAACTTTATCCACGCCCCCCTTTGGGTATCCCTTTTACCAGCTTCCTGTGGTTAGTCTGGAGAAGCCATTGGTGATACCCTTTCCATCACAGGGGAGATGCTTGGAGACGCCATCTGGTACAGGCCCAAAGCCGGTGACCCTCCAGTGGGTCCCCTGCATAAAGAGAAGATTCCCCTACGTACTGTCTCGGTCTTCCTCTGCGACCCTGTTGGGGCTCCCGTTGGCTGCAGGCCATGCCCCACGCTTAATTGGATGAACGAGGCGAGGTCGTGCACTGGGGCCCTGACTGCTGGAACTCTTGTTTGGTGGCACCTCGCCCGTTGCACTCTTTCCTTCCCAACCGTCCTCCAGGCCTCTGCAGGTTTGCCTACGGAATTACCGGGATTACGCAGACGTCTTCTCGGAGAAGCAGGCCAAGAGCCTTCCGCCTCATTGTACCTATGACTGCCCTATCGATCTACTGCCGGGAGCCAGTCCTCCTAGGGGCAGGGTTTACCACTGTCGGGTACGGGAGACCCAGGCCATGTCGACCTACATTCGGGACAACCTGCAGCAGGGCTTTATATGCAAATCCTCCTCCCCGGCGGAGGCAGGATTTTTCTTCGTGGCGGGAAGGAAAGATGTCTCTTTACGGCCGTGTATCGACTATGGGGGCCTTAAAAAAAAATCACGGTGAAAAAACCGCTATCCCTTGCTGCTGATCACGGACTTTGCCCGGCTTCGCGGAGCAAAAATTTTCTCAAGTTTGACCTGAGGGGCCTACAACCTCATCCGCATTCGAGAGGGGATGAGTGGAAGACTTCTTTTAACACACGGGATGGACACTTTGAATATTCGTCATGCCCTTCGGTCTGTGCAATGCCCCAGCGTCTTCAAGAATTTGTGAACGATATCTTCCGGGATCTCCTTTACCGTGTGTCGTGGTCTATCTAGACGACATTCTGGTGTTCTCTGCCGATGTGGAGACTCATCACTCTCATGTCCGCCTGGTATTGGAGCGGCTACGGGCCAACCACCTCTACGCTAAATTAGAGAAATGTCTCTTCCATCAGACCAGCCTCCCGTTCCTTGGTTACGTCATCTCGGTACGCGGGTTACATATGGACCCTGCCAAGTTGTCGGCTGTCTTGCAGTGGCCCCGGTCGGTGGGCCCACGAGCTATTTCAACGCTTCTGGGCTTCTCGAATTAATATCGTCAGTTTATCCTGCATTATTCTACCTTGGTGGCACCGATCATTGCAGTTACCCAAAAAGAAAATCCAACTCTAGGCAGTGGCCGCATGAGGCCGAAATGGCTTTTGCTCAACTTAAGGCAGCCTTCGCCCTGCGCCCGTCCTGACCAGGCCTGATTCGAGAAGCCATTCTTTCTGGAGGTGGATGCCTCCTCGGTCGGGGCTGGCGCAATTCTGATGCAGAAGGACCTAAAGGAAGATGGTCACCTGTGCTTTTTCTCCAAGACTTTCTCCCTGCGGAGAGAAAATTACACCTTTGGAGACCGGAAGTTGCTGGCTATCAAGCTAGCCTAGAAGAGTGGCGTTATCTTCTGGAAAGCGCACGCTACCCCATCACCATTTACTCCGACCATAAAAATCTCAATACCTCCAAACGGCCCAATGCTCAACCCACGTCAAGCCAGGTGGTCCCTGTTCTTCTCGCGCTTCCCAAATTTTCCCGATACATTTTCGGCCAGCAGAGAAGAACGTCAGGGCCCATGCGTCTCCCGTGTCTCCGATGTGTTGGGTGAGGAGGGCAAGCCCCAGCATATAATTTCCCCTGAACGGCCTGATCTCGGTGGCTCCAGTAGATTGCGAAGAGTTCCTCCAGAGAAGACTTATGTCCGTCCTGCGCTCCGCAGGAGAATGTTGAAATGGGGTCACTGTTCTCTTGTGGTGGTCACCAGGAGCACGCAAATCCTTCCCCCTAATCTCTCGTTTTTGCTGGGGGCCAGATTCTTTCTAGGGACATCAAGGATTTCGTGAAGTCCTGCGTTTCTTGTTCTCGTAAAAAGACTCCTCGCCACAAACCGCGGGTTTGCTCCAGCCTTGCCCCTCCCTAGGGCCCCTTGGACTCATGTGGCAATGGCTTTCGTCCGGATCTGCCTCCCTCTTCGGGCAACACGGTCATCGGGTGGTGCAGACCGTTTTCCCAAGATGGCGCACTTTATCCCGTTGCCCGGGCTGCCCTCTGCCCCCAGTTGGCCAGTCAGTTTTTTTCTCCACACTTTCCGCCTACACGGACTTCCGCAGCACATTGGGCTGGATCGGGGGGTCCAATTTGTGTCGAGGTTCTGGCGGGCCCTCTGCTCTCGGTTGCAGGTGAACCTCGATTTCTCTTCCGCCTACCAGACGAACAGCCAAGTGGAGAGGATCAATCAGATCCTGGGGGGCTATTTATGTCATTTTGTCTCGGCTCGACAGGATGACTGGGCCCCGCTTGCTTCTTTGGGCGGAGTTTTCCTATAACTCCCTGGAGTCGGAATCCACTGGTACATAGCCATTTTTCATCGTCTATGGCCAGAAACCCCGCCCTCCATTACCATTGTCTCCAACATCAGAAGTGTCGGCAGCGGATACTTTTGCCCAAGATATGGTGTCCATTTGGAAACAGACGCGCCAGTCTCTGCAGCATGCATCCGCACGCATGAAGGTCCAAGTGGACAACAATAGAACACCCTCCCCAGTGTTTTTCGCCTGGCGACAAGGTCTGGCTATCGGCCAGATATATCCGGCTGTAAGATCCCCACGTACAAATTGGGGCCCCAGTACGTAGGACCATTTTAAGTACTCGCCCGCATTTAACCCCCCTGCCCACAAACTCCGGCTCCCACCCACAATGCGTATTCCACTCCTTCCATGTCTCCTTGTTGAAGGGCCCGTGGTCCTGAACCCTTTTCCAGAGGATCAAGCCCCCATCTTTTGAAGCGGAGGCCGCCCCAAAATTCTTCACTGTAAATGAGATCCTAGACATGAAGACCATCAAGGGAAGGCGGTATTTCCTGATTGACTGGAAGGAGTTTGGTCCTGAGGAGAGATTGTGGGAGCCGGGGGGGACAACATCTTTGACCGTTTAGTTGCTGCAGAGATTCCTCCAGGCCAGGGAAGGGGGAGGGCTAAGGGGGGGGTACTGTTGGGAACCCGGGGCCCGGACTCCCCCTGCGGGCGCCGGCGCAGCTCTGCCCCGGTCCCCGGGACGAGTGCCGCCGCTGCCCGGGTGTCGGGCGGCGGGCGCACTCGCCCTCAGGCGGCGCCAGTACTTACCGGCCGCGCTCCTGTGTCCCTGCAGTTCCTGCTGTCCAGGCACGCGTCCCTGTGATCTAAGGCGCGCTGGCTCGTGAGATTTAAAGGGGCAGTGCGCCGGGGAATTGGGTAATTTGCCGGGCACTGGCTCTATTTCAGCAGGGCGGTTCCCCCGGCTCGGTGCCTGATGTTTAGTGCCTTGCCTATCGAGAAAGCGTTCCCTATTTTTCTCGTCCTGATCTACTGTGTACCGTATCCTCGCTTCCGTCTCTTGACCACGAATCTCTGCCGCCTGCCTGACCGCCTGCCCGTCCACGACCCCGAACCATAGTGCCTGCCCTGACCTTCTGCCTGACCCCGACTACGAGCCTGCCTGACGATTTTGCACCCCGCTATACTTCGGCTGCCACCGCAAGCAAGTCACGTCAGGGGTAACGACCTGGGAGACTCCCGCCGCAGCAAGTCCACCCGCTTTGGACGGGCTCTTGGTGAAAACCCGGACCTACTTAGATTCCGTTCCCTGGTGTGGCTTACACCATCGCTTGTGGTGGTCCAGTGGATCCACTTCCGTGTCCGGAACCGTAACAGTATTATATTAAAAACCACGGTTTTCGTCGCAACGGCCGTGGCTGGCGACCAGAACTCGAAGCTGGGGGTCTGTCCGGCATGATCATGACAGGGATTTTCTGGATTTTATTTTGGATATTCTATATCTCAATGTTAAAATTAACCTTCCTTTAAAATTATAGACTGTTCGGGCGAAATGTATGATCAGAATTTGTGCCTGTTTTCTGGCGAAAACGGCGCCTCACCGATCCGAATCCCCTGTTGGACGCAGTGATGCGATGTTAGGCGCAAGCTTCGCCACTTTCAGATGCGCCTAACATGAAGGGGCGTGCAATGGGCGCGGTGTGGGTGTTCTGGGGTGGGACGCGGCACATTCGAATACTCCGAGGCATGCATGATCATGGCTCGGCAAAGTGCAGCTCATTGCAGTGCTTGCCAGCTCCGACAGGCAGACCTAGTTAAAGCTGGTCTAAATGAGCCGGAGGAGGCGAAGTGAAGCGAGAACGTAAAATGAGTGGAAAAATATATAAGATCGCAAAAGAAATACATCTCAGCTCTCAGCTCCATTTTACATATAAAACATTATCAGAAAAAGAGCTCAAACCTTCTAAAAAAAATACATAAATAAAATCACTTTCCAAAAATCAAGAACGGCGCAAAATCAGGATTTAGGATCTTGGAAATTGCCGGGAAATACAGTAATTCAAATTCTGTAAGTTCTTCTCATTGGTCGGCATAAACCAGCCAATCAGAATACGAGCGACAGTGAACCATTATAACCTATGGAGTAGTATTGACCAATCAAATGAAAAGGCAGGACAGTTCAAAATACAGTAAAAATGCAGAAAAGAGCTGATTGGTTGAACTAGCGGGGGCTTGGCTATTCCGGCCAATCAGAGCGCAAGCTACTTTGTCCCATTGTAGTCAATGGAGAGATCGGGGCAATGAAATCTCAGCTCCGTGCTGCATGGAGTATGATTAAAAAAATCGTTTTTATTAGGTGTAAAATATTATCTGTAAAAGAGCTAAAACCTTCTATAAACATACATCACTCAAATCCCTAACAACGCGTTTGTCGCCGTGACCGGCCCTACATCAGGAATTGCGATATCGAAAATTGCCGGGAAATACAGTAATTAAAAATTCTGTAAGCCTTCTCATTGGTCGGCATAAACCAGCCAATCAGAATAGGAGCGAGAGTGACCCATTATAACCTATGGAGAAGTATTGACCAATCGAATGAAAAGGCGGACAGTTCAAAATACAGTAAAAAGGCAGAAATGAGCTGATTGGTTGAGCCCAGGCTGCAGATATGAATCCACCAATCATATTTTAGTGCGTCTATTTTGAGTGGAGCAAGAAGGGCGCGATAGAAGGGCGCCCAAAAAGGTTATTACTGTCTATGGGAAATATTTAGTACTGTGATTGGTTTGGGGGAAGAGGTGCTCATCCTGCTTAGCCAATCAGCGGGGAGCTACTTATTCATAGACTTCTATGGGGAAAAGAAATGCAGAGCGAGCTCTGTTTGTGATTGGCTAAGTTAAAAGAGGCGAGGTTATTTTGGGGCCCAAATGGGAGAGGGGAGCGACGCTCTTATGGTTTTTCTAATGCAATTTATAATAAAATGAAACATGGCGGGAAATAAAAATGATAAGACTCACAAAGTTGTACCGATGTGTATATAAATGAACAATAATATGGGTGTAACGAAAAAAAAAAAAAAATGGGACAAAGAAAGCTAGCGCTCTGATTTGGGCCGGGATAGCCAAGCCCCGCTAGTTCAACCAATCAGCCTCTTTTCTGCCTTTTTTACTGTATTTTGAACTGTCCCCTTTTCATGTGATTGGTCAATACTTCTCCTTTCCTTTTTAATGGGGTCACTGTCGCTCCTATTCTGATTGGCCGGGATAGCCAAGCCCCGTAGTTCAAAACCCAATCAGCCCTTTTTTCTGCATTTTTACTGTACTTTGAACTGTCCCGCCTTTTCATGTGATTGGTCAATACTTCTCCATAGCTTATAATGGGTCACTGTCGCTCCTATTCTGATTGGCTGGTTTATGCCGACCAATGAGAAGAGCTTACAGAATTTGAATTACTGTATTTCCCTGCAATTTTCCATATCCCAATTCCTGATGTTGCGTTGTTCTGGATTTTTGGAAAGTGATTTTATTTATGTATTTTTTTAGAAGGTTTGAGCTCTTTTTCTGATAATGTTTTGCACGTAATAAAAACGATTTTTTTGATTCATACTCCATGCCCTCACGGATCTTTAGAGCTGTTTTTAAATTCTTGAGCGATCTTCTATATTTTTCCCTTTAATTTAAATGATCCACTTTTTCACTATATTTCTTCGCTTTTAGGACAGTTTTGGGTTTTTTACTTTATTATTCATTCATTTGAAAGACAACTCTTTTTTTTCTCTTCACAAAACATGTTTAATGATTTCTTGCTGTTTTCCAGCCTGTCTCGAATCGGAATAACATGTTAGGCGCAGTCCTTCTGCGCCTAAGTCCCGAAACTGCACCTCAACACGGGCCCAAGGCGCAGGGGACTATTCACCGCATGTATGAGCGCACCTTTCGGGCGGGAATTCTTGGCGCAGTCCTGCACTGCGCCTAAGTCCCGCACTGGTCCTCACACACTAGCGAGGCGCGGTGGACTTTTCACCGCATGTATGAGCGCACCTCCCCGGGCGGCGAATCTTAGGCGCAGTCCCGCACTGCGCCTCACACACTGGTGAGGCGCGGTGGACTTTACACCACATGTATGAGCACAGCTCGGACACCGACATACATGTCGCTCTTCATGTCTTTTTCAGGGGGCAAACTTACAAAATCAGCAAGGGATCAAATAATTATTTACTTCACTTTATATCAAAACTTTACATTGATGGCCACTAACATTCATAGAGATCGAAGGAAGGCCTAAAAGGAAAACTGATCATTTGTCTCAGAAATGTTTTAGAATTTTATAAAACAAAAACAAATTGACCTGCGAACCATATATATCTAGCATGACATGATATATCCAATCCAGAGAAAATTAATGGAAATAAGGGTAAAAGAGAATGGAGTAGAGGTATATAAAGAGCAAATATAAGGATTAAATTCACAATGGACACATAGCAGCCAAAACACAGTCTAATGGCAATTTATTGAGTGCTTTTCTTTTTAAATAAATGGCCTTTTAGCCATAGCCAGACAAAAAATGTTGTTCAGTTTGTTCACATATTCTGTAGCAGTGAAAGGAGATGATTGAATCTATCTCTGAGCAAAAGCTTTCTAGCCATATACTGTTTAACATATGAGTAATAATAATAAGTTTAGGAATTTCAAAGACCACATTTCATGGACCTTGCAAATAGTTGCTGGAACGTCATTCCAGAATGATCCTAGGGATGGGCATTCTCAGATGATATTGAGTAGTCCTGCATCTTTTATTTTGCGTCTTGGACAGTGGGAGTCTGCTGTTATACCATCCTTATGCAAAATATTCGGAGTCTTATAAGCTCTATGTAAAAGCATGAGTTGAGAAAACCACTTGGCTTCACTTAAAGAGACCAGTTTAGGGAGCCCAATAATTTCAGACTGTTGGACTTCTGTAATATAACCAATATCGGCACTCCACTTGTCTTTCACTGGGAGTGGAGACTTATAGAGATGTTCATATACAAGAATTGTATAGATACCAGATATTATTCCCTTAGTAGAACTAGTTCTGCAACTTAGTTCAAAGACAGGAGAGGATTGGATAGACACATCTACCATTTTTGCTTGGTATGTATGAGCATGTTTTAATTGTAGATATTGATATATGTCGTATATCAAATTGTTCTCATATTTGATCAAAGTTTTTTTATTGAGGAATCTTCTTGTATTTGAGCAAAAGTAGATATGCCTATATCAATCCATCTCTCAAAGTTTTAAAATTTATAGATTTCAGGGAGTTTCGGGTTAGACCACATAGGAGTATATCTGGTGCAAGTGGAAACTCACATTATAGACTTGCCTCTGTTCCATTCTTTGTACGTTAACTTAAACATAGGAAAATTGAGAGAGGAGCGCCCCAGACATCCAACCTCCAGAATACAACAAAGGTTAGGCCAACTGGAATATTGAGCCAGAAGTTTACCTACTGAGCCAATTCCTTCTCTCCTATCTCATCCCACAAAGTGTTGACATTGGGCAGCTATGAAGTAAAGCCAGGCGTTAGGGATGGCAAGGCCACCTCATATTTATCTCTATAAACCTATTCTAGCGTGGCCTTTTTTTCAAAGCAATTCCCTGAGCATACTGTGAATTTTCTGAAATAAGAAAGCCGGGGTCCACATTGGGGAGTTCTGGATTACATAAAGTATTTGGGACATAGCTATCATTTTAATTAAGTTTTCACGGCCTATGGCAACTAACGGTAGTCTGCAGCAAGTGTTGATTTGCTGTTGCTGTGTGTCATCCTGCCGGGCAGCTGAAGAAAAGGGTGTCTTCAGCCTCAGGGTGATGACTATTCCAGCACTTAGTAAGTGGATAACAGGAGATTAGACATTGCTTATAACGGGAACTCTGCACCACACTTCTTTCTCACATGCTGTCCAAGCCACACCCCTTATAAGCCGGTAAGTTTAACCTCTGCTCTAGGTAAAATGTTTGGGTTTTCTAAGAGATGATATACTGGAGTATCTCACTGAAAATAATTGTATAACTCCATACCAGCATGGGTGTATGAAGGATCGGTCCTGTCAAACTAATCTCATCAGCTTCTATGAGGAAGTTGATTATAGAATGGATTGGGGTGAGGCATTGGATGTCATATATCTAGATTTTTCTAAAGCATTTGATACTGTGTCACATAAAAGATTGGTAAATAAAATGAGAATGCCTGGACTGGGAGAAAATGCTTGCAAGTGGGTAAGTAACTGACTCAGTGATAGAAAACAAAGGGTGGTGATTACTCGGACTGGATCCCTGTTACTAGTGGGGTACTACAGGGGTCAGTACTGGGCCCTATTCTCTTTAATATGTTCATAAATGAAGGGTTGCACAGCAGAATATCAGTCTTTGCAGATAATACTTAACTGTGTAAAGTAATTAACATAATAAAGGTTGATGTTCTATTACAAAGGGATTGGATAAGTTGAAAAGTGGTGGATGAGGTTTAACATGGATAAATGCAAGGTCATGCACATGGGAAGAAAACATCCATTCCATGATTACTTGTTAAATGAAAAAAACTCGGGGTAAAAGTGACATGGAGAAGAACTTGGGAATCTTAGTGGACAGTAAACTTAATTGTAGCAGTCAGTGTCAGGCAGCAGCTACCAAGGCAAATAGGATCATAGGGTTAACTAAAAGGAGCATAGATGCGCAAGATGGAAACATTGTTCTCCCCTTATATAAATCAGACCGCACATGGAATATTGTGTACAGATTTGAGCACCAGTGCACAAGGAAGATATTGTAGAGTTTGAAGTAATAAAAGGACTGGATGGACTACAAGACCCAGAAAGATTAGCAAAATGAGAGTTATTTATATAATGTGTGTAAATATATCAAAAGTCAATATAGAGATCTCTCCCAAGATATATTTATACCCAGTATGGATGTGGCAGCAACATTAGTAGGTCACAGATTGGCACAATGACACAGTGTGAAGGTGGCGGCAGCAACAACAGCAGCAGAATGAGGTTGCAGAGTGGCACAATGAAAAATTCTGGAGGTGGCAGCAACATGAGTAGGTCACAGAGTGACACAATGACGCAGTGTAGAGGTGGCGGCAGCATCAGAAGTCTACATAATGGCCTAGAGAAGAGTGGGGAGTTGGGTGGCAATACCAGTCCCTGGTAAAGATGGTGGGTGTTAGATGGAGCAGCTGGCAGCAGATGTGTGGCATCAGGCGGGTGACAGCATAAAAATAGTAGCTGAGGCAGGTAGCCAAAAGAATCCAGACTCATTTCTCAAAGTTTTGGTGAGGAGTCATGGCTGATGCATAAAGCATTGGTGTGTGGAAATCCTGGCCAATCCATGCCTGATTCTTGACAAACGTGAGCCTATCCACATTTCGGGTGGACAAGCATGTTCTCCTTGTATTAACTATGGCCCCCCCATAACTAACCACCCGCTCTGATGCCACACTACTGGCCAGGCAGGACAGCTTCTTTAGTGCAAACTTGGCAATTTGCGGCCACAGTTTGGCTGCTCAGTAGTCCAGCGGATCTTCTATGTGGGGTGGCAGAATGCTGTCCAAGTAGGCCACCAACTTTTGGTTCAGGGTCTGCTCCAGGTTGTAACGATTTCTGGCCACAAAGCCAGAAAACGTCCTGGTACAGGGGATCCACAGGGCCCACCGCGGGCTGAGATGGTAATACCCGCAGTGGGTAGCCGAAGTGCAGGGCTGGAAGGCTGGACACTGGAGGCTGATAAACGGATGCTCAGTCCAGGCGTAGCTTGTGAACGTATGCCCAGTCCAGGTAAGTAGCAGGTATAGGCCAGCAGGTGCAGCGGCAGATGTACAGCAGGTAGGCAGGCTGGTGCAGCGGCAAATGTCCAACAGGAACAGATAGACGTATAGGAACCTATAATAGAACAGCAGCAATGCAGCAGCCAAGGGGTCCAGCTCTTGTGCTGAAGACAACACCGAACTGACAGAGAGAAAAGGTAGAAGGTTCCTTATGTAGCCAGAGGTTACAGGTCACTGGGCAGGGCCAAGGTAGTCTGACTCTTTAAATGCGGTGCATGCCCCTAGAGGGAGCACGTGTGCGCACAGGATGCCAGGGAGCTGGAGGAAGCAGCGATGGTGAGGCTTCAGGAGTGGAAGGAGCCAGGACAGGTGCGTGCAGAGAGCCAGGGACACCAGGGGATATCGCAGCAGCGGCTGGGACACAGGAATCACGGGCACGCTGTCGGTCCATAGCAGGGGCCGCAGCGTGAACCGTGACACAGGTCTTGCTGCTGGTGAGTACTCTCCTCACTAGGCGGGTGAAGGAAGCTGCTAATCAACGACTCCAAACTTAGGCTGCTGCTGATGGAGCTGGTACTGTTTCTACCCCCCCACCTCCCCACAGCAGCCATGGCAGTGGTATGTGAGCGAAAAGGAACCCCCTGGTCAGACCTGTCAGAGGATGGACGAGGGCACAGCGAGGCCGCGGCCAACTGACTACCTAGGATTTCTGTATAGTACTTCAGTTTGTCCTCCCTCTCGGCAGATGAAAAAAAGGCTCCCATTTTGGACTGGTAGCAAGGGTCCAAGAGGGTGGAGAGCCAGAAGTCATCCTTCTGTCAGATGGTGACTATTCGGCTGTCACTAGCCAGGCAATTCAGCATGCAGCGGGCCAAGTGACTCTGAGGGACTCCCTGCCTCCATATCCACTGTATAATGCCACGATGTGTCTGGGTCATCTGCCTCATCTTCCTCATCTCCCTCCACCTCCTCCGGCTGCTCCTGCTTCTACTCTCCTGTCATCTGAGTAGAAAAACCACTCATTTCACCAGACACTGCTTGTGCTCCAATGTCCTCCTCCTCCAGTTCAGCACCCACCGGACTCATGTGGTCATGAGATGTAGTCGCCATGTCTCTAGTCCCCTGACCAGACAGATTTTGCAACATCTGTTCCAGGACATGAAGCAGTGGAATGACGTTATTCATCCTGGAGTCCTGGCGACTGACAAATAACGTGGCTTTCTCAAAGGGCCTGAGCAAACGGCAGGTGTCAAGCATGAGTTGACACTGGCTGACATCAAAATTACACAGGGGAGTACTCCTGTCTGCTTGGATCATCAAAAAATCATTAATGGCCTTTCTCTGTTAATACAGTCAGTCCAAAATATGAAGGATGGAATTCCAACGGGTGGAAACATCGCATATCAGCCTGTGTTGGGGGAGGGTGTGCTTGCTTTGTAGGAATGGATGACGTGCATGCACAGTTTTCTGGCCATTTTTAGAATGTCTTGCAGATGGGTGGAAGACTTGAAGAACCGTTTGACAACCAGATTGAACATGTGCGCCATCCTCAGTGCAGCACGGACACCATGTTCCTTCCATTGTCTGTCACCATGGTTCTGATTTGCAGTTGTTGCGGAGAAAGCCACACATTGATTTCGTGTTGCATGACGTGGAGCAGTTCCTTCCCTGTGTGACTTTGTTTGCCCAGGCAAACCAGGTGTAGAACTGCGAGACACCGTTGTGCCCTGTGGTATGATGGAGCATCACTTAGACTTGTGGAGGCTGAGGTGGTGTTGGAGGCGGACACTGGCGCAAGATCAGCAGTTTGACAATGTGGAGGAAAAAGCTGCGTCTCCTGTCCAATTTGCTGGTGTGGCTGGGCAGGAAGCACATTCACCCAGTGAGCTGTAAAGGACATGTACTGTCTCTGACCGTAGTTACAGCTCCACACATACGCGCTGCCATGCACTATGGAAGACACAGATAGGCTCAAGGACTTGCCCACCTTCTGTTCTACATATTTGAGCAGGGCTGGTATTGCCTTTTTCGAAAAGAAATAATGGCTTGGGACTCTCCACCTAGGCTCGGCACAAGCCATTTATTCCCGATGCAGAGTCCACCACTTGGAAACATCTGCTGGCACCATGAGTGGCGCGGAGCAGAAGCATCTAGACCGGTAGATGCTGGGAAAGAAAAACAGCTCCCTTCAGCAGATGTGGTAGAGCCTTGACTGCCTGAAATGGGAGGCATGCCACTAGGTGCTGCTGCTGCAGCAGGATGCACCACCACATATGAGACACATTTCTCCCAGGCCACTGGATGGTGTGCTGCATGTGTTGACGCAGGGCCGTGGTGCCAACGTTATCTCCCTGTCCACATTTCACTTTCTGCACACAGATTCTACATATACACATGTTCGGCTCCTCCGTTATCTTAGAATAAACTGCCACACCGCCGAGTAGGCGATTTTACCGCCAACGCTCTGCACTGACTGACTACTACCGCCCCTGCCTCGGGGAGCCCCTGTGCCGCTACTTTCTTGGACCTGCAAAGCGGGTGGTGTACCCTGTGGCCGTTTGGCTCCCAACCTCCCACTGCTGCCACCCTGCTGACTCATGGCCACACTACCGACTTGCTGGCTGTGGCGCTGCCTGACGTGCAAGCAGACGCCCTCTTCTTCCGACGATGATGATGAAGCCCTTACTTCACCTGGCTCCTAAGTGCCATCAGCCACATCATCATTGATAAGTGTTTGCCCGTCACTGCTGTCCTCCTCAATGTTCTCGGTATGCAGAGCCTGACCTCTCGCAACGCAACCTCCCATGCCACTCTCCACAACACTACTTGCCCGCCTACTGCAAGAAGCAGAGGATGTCTGCCCCACCTCTGCGCTGCCAAGTATCTGCTGACTGTCGTCAAATAGTTCGTCCTCGCTGTATAGTGGCGCAGAATCCAGACCACATAGTATTTCTCTGGCTGAGGGAACTGAATGGGACAGAGGCAGGTTGAGGACAGGTGAGGGCCCCAGACCTGTTCCCGGGCCATGCCAACTAAGGGTTGTGTCTGACGAACCCACCGACTCTTGGCTGGGGTTGTCAGATGTCATCTGGGAGGAACTGTATGACCTAGTCAACCAATCAAGAACCGTTGGCTTGGTGATCAACAGACGGCCGCTAGATGACAATGGTAGCTCTGGCCTCACCGAGTCACCTCTGCTGCGACGTCCCCTTAATGTGCTGTGACCTATGCTTCTATGAGGAAGTCAGTGCTAGACTGGATCGGGGTGAGGCACTGAATGTCATATATCTAGATTTTTCTAAAGCATTTGATATGGTGCCACATAAAAGGTTGGTAAATAAAATGAGAATGCTTGGACTGGGGGAAAATGTGTGCAAGTGGATAAGCAACTGGCTCAGAGATAGAAAACAAAGGGTGGTAATTAACGGTGCATACTCAGACTGGATCCCTGTTACTAGTGGGGTACCACAGGGCTCAGTATTGGGCCCTATCCTCTTTAACATTTTCATTAATGATCTTACACAGGGATTGCACAGTAGAATATCAATCTTTGCAGATGATACTAAGCTCTGTAAAGTAATCAACACAATAGAGGATAATGTGTTATTACAAAGGGATCTGGATAAGTTGGAGGCCTGGGCAGAGAAATGGCAGATGAGGTTTACTACAGATAAATGCAAGGTTATGCACATGGGGAAGAAAAATCCATTACACGACTACATGTTAAATGGAAAAAGGCTGGGTAAAAGTGACATGGAGATGGACTTGGGAATCTTGGTGGACAGTAAACTTAATTGTAGCAGCCAGTGTCAGAAAGCAGCTGCCAAGGAAAATAGGATCATGGGGTGCATTAAAAGGGGCATAGATGCACATGATGAGAACATTATTCTCCCATTATACAAGTCACTGGTTAGACCACACATGGAATAATGTGTACAGGTTTGGGCACCAGTGCACAGGAAAGACATTGTAGAGCTTGAACAGGTTCAAAGGCGGGCAACAAAAATAATAAAAGGACTGGGTTGAATACAATACCCAGAAAGACTAGCAAGATTAGGGTTATTTAGTTTAGAGAAAAGACGGCTTCAGGGGGACATAATAAATATGTTTAAATACATCAAAGGTAAATATAGAAATCTCTCCCAAGATTTATTTATACCCAGGGCTATATCTAGAACAACGGGGCATCCTCTATGTCTTGAGGAACGAAAGTTTCTACATAAACATAGAAAGGGATTCTTAACTGTTAGAGCAGTGAGACTGTGGAATTCTCTGCCAGAGGAACTTGTCATGGTGAATTCAATAACAGAGTTCAAAAAGGGTTTGGATGCATTTCTGGAGCGTAATAATATAACAAGTTATAGTGTCTAGGATTCTGGAGAGGTCGTTGAGCCAGGGATTTTTCCGATTGCCAGATTGGAGTCGGGAAGGAATTTTTTCCCTAAAATGAGGACAATCGGCTTCTACCTCATTGGGGTTTTTTGCCTTCCTCTGGATCAACACCTTAGCACAACAGGCTGAACTGGATGGACGTCTTGTCTTTTTTCGGCCTTACAAACTATGCCTGCTCCAGGAACATTTGTGCCACTGCCATTCACGTGTGAAGGGCCTGCCACCCTCTCTGTCTGACATACAATTTGATAAAAAATTTATAATACAACAGATGTCTGTACATGATAAATACAATCCTGTATTTGACTCCTAATTACCCCAAAAACAAGAGGATAAATTATCCCTTGGGTATAAAATATCCTACAGAAAAAAACAGATGGAATTCAGGTGTATATGGGGCAAAAATAAACACACCCTGTATTTGATTCCAAATTACCCCACAAACAAGAGGATAAATTATCCCTTGGGTATAAAATATCCTACAGAAAAAAACAGATGGAATTCAGGTGTATATAGGGCAAAAATACACACACCCTGTATTTGACTCCTAATTACCCCAAAAACAAGAGGATAAATTAACCTTTGGGTATAAAATACCCTACAGAGTGAACCAGATGGAATTCAGGCATATATGGGGCAGACATAAACCCACTCTGGACTTTAGGGAGAATACCCCACAAACTAAAACAAAATAATAACACTGGTTCAGGAACAAGTGTGTAAATGACACAAATTTGTGAAGGTCTTTCACCCCAGTCACTCAAAAAACGTACTTGTTTTGTAAAAAGTGCAATATAGTGCTGCAGCAGATAGATGCTTGTGGCAGGAGACACACTGACAAGTGAGATAATTTAACATGGCGTCCGTATTTATAGGGCTGTGACGTCACAGAAGCCTGCTGGTTGCTGATTGGCTTCATGTCTGCACATGTCATTGAGGGTGTTCCTTTCTTCCTCCCAGAGTTCTCTGGCCCATGTCACGCCATGTGCTCGTGACCATTTTACAAAAAAGACAATTTGTTCCCGCAAAGTACCATAAACTTCGCCTTCGTGCAGAATCAAAGTTTTCCTAAAATTCTAAATGAATTCCACTTTCGTTAGAATCAATTCACCCATCTCTATATGTAATATTATGCGCCTTATGTTGTTCCTTCTTTAAGGATCTTATGGCCTGCTGTACCAGTAAAACCTGCCAGTATCACAGGAGGTGCTGGACATCAGCCAGAACCATACAGAGCCTGACTTTTACACCATCATTAGTGTTTTGGCACTTAGTCAGAAAGAGACCAAGAGAATTTTTTATCAGTAGAGTTGGTATCATGGATCTCCATGTTTGCAACCTGTGGGCAACAATAGGAGGCACATAGTATTACAGCCTAATCCCACACTCACCCTACAATCAAGCTACAAACTGGGCATAACATTCAATCCAGAGTATACATTTATGCACATGTGATATGTCTCAGCTCTGACCATGGCTTAGATTGTCTAACTGTGTATGAAGGCTGCATGGTGTAGGGTAGTATCAACGCACTTCATAAATTGTCACTGGAAAACAATGTGTGTGCAAAAATTGTCTTCTGTTATGACAAATGTAGTTTAGCCACATACTTTGAAAGCATGGAAATTACACTTTACTGTTTCATTCATGGCATTTGAGATACATAAATGTGTTGTCATAGCCCCTCACCCCACTGTCCAACAGAGCAGTCAAAAGTGTTGGCCCTGTTGTATGGTGTTATTCTTTTAAGTGCAAATATTTTATAAATATGTTCTATGTGGTACTCAACATTATTTCTGTTGTCATTTATGCCAGGAAACTGACACAACTTTCATATACCGGGACCATAATGTACCTACTAATACCAACTGTGCTCTAGCAGTCTAACAGGTAACATGGGCAAGATCCAACCTAGACTCTAAGTAAATCCAAAGGGCTCTTTAAGTGAATATTGCAAATAGTTTAAAGTTTTATACTTTAATGCACACAGGTAAAAGGCTTACAGAGGAGAACATAAGAGTTCATAAACAGTTACAAACATATAAGGAAAGAAAATAGAAGCATTTTCTGTGCATTAAAATCCTTTGTCAAGGTACAAAGGCAAAACATGACCACAAATTCAGTTGGCTTGGATCCCCAATTGATATAATTTGAAGTGTATTATCTATTTCATATCTTTAGGCATAGATAGGTAGGAAGGATACACATTCTCTTTGAATTACATGGTTTTAGGTATTAGAACATAATCATAAATAAAAATGTTATACAAGTGACTGCAACCTAAGGCAAATAACCACACATGACCAATTACAACATGTCATTAGTGTAAAAGGTTATCTTAAATTCTCACACACCTATATGGTGCCTCTCCCCAATGAGAAATATTAGCCTTTCTGAGCCACTCATTGACTCTCACCCAGCCAGTAAGCTCAGCTCTGCACTGATGAGGTGGAAAACCCTGATACAGCTTTATGCAGATGAACAATACTGGCTTGGCATAAATCCTTTTTGCTTTTCAAGATTTGGTGAGTCACAAGCGAATTGAGGATAACTACATCCAATAGAGAGCACTAGAGCATTCAGCTCTCTTCCCATAATGCCTTGTTATATGTATATGCCCATGAGGTGCAAAAGGCAATGGTTCTGCACCCAGCAATGGACATCCCAGCAAAGTCACCCAAAGATAAGACTGTGCAATGCCATGAATGCAAAACATTTCAAAGCACAAAAAAACAAGAGCTACTTTACTGAACATGCTCTGATTGAGCTGCTTGCACTGAGGGCTAAAACGGAGTGGAGTTAACAAACCAGAGTTTTTTGTGCTCAGTGTAATTGTGTGTATTTGGTGAGTGGCTACATTTAGATTGTACTTCAAATAACTTTGGCATAATAGGGATTGAGGTTCCCAGCGGCATATGCAGGTCCCCACCTGCTGTGCAATCAGCAAACACTTTGAAATTATGCCGTCTGACTCCAGAAGGATACTTTATCCAATTTCCTTTAATTTATATACTTTAGTAACACCATCTATAGCACAATGTTGCAAAACGATAAAAACTTAAATCACTTAGTAACATATATTGGAACCTGCAATCCAGAGTTGAGTCAGAAAGTCCAGACTTAAGACACGGATGCCAACATCTCGTGTATGATGTTCTCCTCAGAGCTGAACGGCATACAGCTGGCTGCTGAGTCCCAACGCGTCTCTGACGCGATCACGCAATGTTTTGGGGGACACGCCCCCTTTCTCAAGCTTGATGAAATCGAAAAAAGTTGAAATCAGCCAGATAATCATGAATATCGTGGTTTCCGCGATGATGAGATTTTTTTAATTAAAATCGTATCAATAATCGTCATCGCGGATTCAAATCGCACCATTTTTGGCGCCTCCTGTAATTTTGGCGGCCAGCCAATCAGCGCAGAGCACAGAGGATGTGAAGAACGTCACCAGTGGGGTGTGAAGGGATCTCATTGGCTGCTACAATCACATGACCTCATTTTATCTATGTCACTGCACTTCCTGCTCGGCGCCATTAGTTTACATGCTGCGAACAGAACGAATAGCTGTCTCTATGCTCAGCTTTTTTTAAAGCTAGTAGAGACTATTTGCCAGCGTTTTTACTACTTAAAAGGCTCCTTCATAGATTAGTAAGCTTAGGGTACAGCAAGATTAGACAATTCTAGTTAGTATTAATTAGAGATTTGGAAACAGCTCCATTGCCCTGAACTGCATAGCTGCGGGGTGGGGAGGGGGGGGCACCTGGTTCGGGGGGGTGGGGAGGGGGGAATCCCGTCGCAGACATATTTCTTCTCTCAAATCACTGTGAAATAGCACCATATTTTATTTCTGCGTTGCCTGCCACCACAGTCTGAGTTCAGGGTGTCCCTTTGTTATGAGGTGCACTTCAGCATTTATTATTCATATTTCATCACTATCGAATAGCACCCTATTTTATTTCAGCCAACAGTGTCATAGGAGGGGGGGACCTTTGTTGTGGGGTGAACTACTGCATCATACACAGCTACGTTCATCTCTCAGAATAAACTCTATAGAACAGTGATTTCTTATATTTGTACTCACTGCACTGCAATCGGGCTTCCGACCCCACCACTCTACAGAAACCACCCTAACCAAAGTCACCAACGACCAAAGCCTCACGCCACTACTCTGTGCTTCTCCTCCTAGACCTGTCCTCCGCCTTTGACACTGTTGACCATTCAATCCTCCTCTTCTCTCGGCATCACGGACTTGGCCCTTTCCTGGATATCCTCGTACCTCACTGATCGGACATTCAGCGTCTCTCACTCACGCACCACCTCCTCCCTCCAGCCTCCCTCTGTCGGTGTCCCCCAAGGATCTGTCCTGGGCCCACTACACTTTTATATCTACACTCTTGGTCTGGGTCAACAAATAGTATCACATGGTGTTCAATACCATCTGTATGCTGATGATACCCAACTCTACATCTCCAGCCCAGATATTACCTCTCTACTCTCCCGGATCCCTGACTGTCTTTCGTCCATATCCTCCTTCTCTTCACATCTCCTGAAGCTAAACGTGGAGAAAACTGAATTCATCATCTTCCCACTGTCCCACTCTATCCCTCCACTCGATCTCTCTATCACAGTCAATGGCTACACTCTTTCACCAGCTCCACAAGTCCGCTGCCTTGGGATAACCCTCGACTCCAATCTGTCCTTCAAACCGCACATCCAAACCCCCACCTCTGCCTGCCGCCTCCACCTAAAAAATATCTCCCCTATCCGCTCATTCCTTAACTTCAAAAGCACAAAAATGCTGGTCCATACCCTCGTCATCTCACGACTAGACTATTTCCACATCCTTCTCTGTGGCCTCCCAGCTAGCACCCTTGCTCCAATCCAATGGCTTCCCATTGCTCAGCGAATCCAGTTCAAGTTAGTAACCTTGACCTACAAGGCTCTCCATAACCTCTTCCCTCCATACATCTCTGCCTTAATCTCCAGATATCTCCCTTCACGCAATCTCCGCTCCTTACAGGACCTTCTTCTCTGCTCTCCCCATGTCAGCTCCTCACATAACCGTCTCCAAGACTTCTCCTGTGCTTCCCCCATATTCTAGAATTCACTGCCCCAACACCTCCGACTCTCCCCCACTCTCACCTGCCTCAAAAGCAACCTGAAAACCCATCTCTTCAGGATTGCCTATAACCAACAACAACCTTGCTGTCACTACACCCTCCACAAACATGTCTGCCCCTCACCTTCTTTCTCTTCCCACCTTAGAGTGTAAACCCCCACGGGCAGGGACCTTTCTCCTTCTGTACCAGTTGTTAGTTATTAATTTGTCACCTTTGTACTTGTTTGACCTATGTTATGTATGAAACCTGAATGTACAGCGCTCTGGAACCAAGGGCACTCAAAAATAAATAATAATAATAAGGAGAATACTCCTGGTTGTCAGCAAACACCACATTTATTAGGTCTTCCTTTGAAAATTTTTCTATTTCAACCCCTGCTTGTTAGAAAAGACTGCATGTCTTAGACAATCTGTAGAAAAATATTCTATTTGTACTCCTGGTTGTCAGTTGTTGGAAAAGACCACATTTACTCCATATTCCGTAGAAAAAAATTCTATTTCTATCTGTGATTGTCAGTTGTCTGAAAAGACGGCAGTTCTTATTCAATTTGTAGAAAATTTTTATATTTGTACTCCTGGTTGTCAGTTGTGGGAAAATACCACATTTATTCCATATTCTGTAGAAAAAAAATTACATTTCTATCTGTGATTGTCAGTTGTCCGAAAAGGCCGCAGTTCTTAGATAATTTGTAGAAAATTTTAATTTTTTTACTCCTGGTTGTCAATTGTGGGAAAAGTCCACATTTATTAGGTATTTCGTAGAAAAAAATTTCTATTTCTACTACTGGCTGTTAGTTGTTAGAAAAGACCGCAGTTCTTAGATAATCTGTAGAAAAAAGTAAATTTCTAGACCTACTTTGCAGTTGTAAATCTCAAGGACTGAAGGAAGAACACTGTTGATTTAGTGTTACGGTTCTTCCATAAGACCGCATTTCACAGATCTTTGATAGAAACAATTCTGTTTCTAATTCTATTTGGCAGCTGGAAATTAAAGGGATTTAAGAACACCTGTGATTTGCTGTCTTTGCAGTAGAGTTTTTCAATAAGAAACTGTGAAAAAATCTTTTAGACCTTTATAATATTTATCTTTCTGAACATGGAGCAAACTACAGCTGGTAAGCGAACAAAGCAGGGGGTAGAACATGGAGCTAGGATATGAGAGAAGGTGCTCCTTTCAGTGCTCCGGACAACATGCAAGAGAGCACATTGTCAGTTACAGGACAGTCAGGCCTGTCATCGCTGGGTTGGTTACCTGTGAATCTCAGTAATGAAGAGCATCGCCAATCTGTTCTTCATTGGTTAACGCAACCTGCATCCAGGGGTTTTAGCTCCTCATTCTCCCAGTCATAGCCACATATGTCATCATCATCATCATCATCGTCAGCATCCATCCAATCTGAAGCATCACAAATGTCAACCAATGTACAGACCACTGTGGATAATCCATGTTCTGAAGAGCTCTTTGATGACACAATGCAGTTGGGGTCAGAAGACATTTCAAAAGATCAAGAGGCAAAGAGGATGATTTTGTCTGCTCTGGCGCCCAATCACTGATGCCATCAGAGCAGAAGGAAGCTGGTCAGTCGGAACAAATCCCGCGCAGTCGGCAACGCCTTGCAGTTCCTATGGCCTCTAGCCCGCAGCTTCAGGTTGTAGACTGTCAGGACGAGGAAGTCACCTGTGATGATGATGATGTTGATAATGACATTGTGGATCCAACGTAGTCTTTTCAGCAGCATTTGCTTGCAAGCGCCTCATCAGTGGATGAGGAGGAAGGTGATAGGGTAGTGTCGGTATGGGTCCAGCCTCAGAAAGGGAGAGGGCGATCGCATAAGTCCGCTGACATTAATCCACCAGCCATGGTCAGTGGTGGCAACGGAAACACTGCTATTAGGTTATCACCGTCGAAGAGGTCCAGGACGCGTGAAGCCTGTGCCTTTTTTGATCAAGCCTCAGATTCGCCGACCGACGTCATATGCTGGATTTACCATCAACGCACCAAGCGCTCCTGTGCTGCCTATATCCCGCAGTGGCATGAGCAAGGATCAGCCCCAGTGCCACACACTGTCATCCAATTACCACCACCAGAGACACAGCCTACCCCTTCTCTTTCCACCAGTTGGACCTGCACGCCATACAGGGGCCAGTCTGGCAGCCAGCCTTCCGTGTACCAGGTGTGGGAGCAGAAGAAATGCTTTTACCCCAACCAAAAGCCTGAATGTTGGCATTGCCAGGCTCTTGGACTTGGAAATGTTGCCTTTTTGACTGGCGGACACAGATGCAGACACAGAGCCTTACTCACCGTCAGATCAAGAAGGCCCGACAGTTTCCTAATTTTATAGGTCTTCGTTAGGCGTTGGTTCAGGGTCAAGGGCTGGTGCAGCATCTGAGGCAAGTCAGGGCTGTGTTCATGCTGAGGAGTAGGAAGCGGTGGAGGAGGATGAGGCATGGCTGGACACCGACGGTACCGATGTCCCTGCCTTGGAAAGAGGTTGGCACGGATTTGAGGCAGAGGAGGAAGACAAGGAAGATTTGTTTAGTGCCCCTCGTCTCCGATACTTGGGACATCCTGGCTGCATCTCTCACATGAGTGCTTGGATGCTCCGTTTCCTCCAACATGATCCACGCATCAAGACCATCAAAATGAACAGCAGTTACTGGTTGGCCACCCTCCTTTATCCCCGTTACAAAGCGAAAGTCGGCACTTTCCTTCCACCCACAATTGACAGTAGAATGCAGGAATTTGAGACCGTGCTCATTGATAATTCGAGACATCTGTTGCGTCTGCTTCACGTTCTAATGTCAGAGTGGAACAACGTCAGCAACGTGACAGCAATAGAGTGGCAAGTAGTCGTAGCAGCAGCAGGCATTGTGACCTCTGGCAATCCTTATTTACCACCTCACCATTGCCTGTAATGCAGGGCACAAATGAGAAACACAGAAACCGGCTTAAGAACATGGTCCACGACTATCTGCGTCTCAACACCGATGTTTTCGGACATGTCCCAGACCCAATCGACTTCTGGGTATCCAAAATGGATGAATGGCCCGAGCTTGTTATCCTGCCCAGCAGCCAGCGTCATCTCGGAGCGGACCTTCAGCACAACTGGATGAGTGATAACAGACAAACGTATCTGGCTTTCCACTGAGAATGTGGATTTTTTGACTTTTATCAAGACGAATCAGGCTCTGATGATGTTATTGCCCTAGTTGCCGAGGTCACCGATTAGTAGCCGATCTACTTCACATTCTCTTGAAAAAGAAATGGTCCTCTTGAAATTTTTTTTTTTTAAATGCTCATTTCTTATTGCAAATTGTATTCACGGTGTCCAAAAGGTCATTTTGCTGGTTTGGTGGTTAGGAGACTATAAAAGACACCAATGGTACACGTTTTGTTGAAAAAACCTTATTCCAATGTCAATGGTTTTGGGGTAATGGTGGTGTAGAAAACAGTTAGGGCATGTCCCATGACATGGGTTTTCGGCCGGTTTTTCAGCCGGTTTGCAGTTTTGCAGACCGCCTGAAAAACCGGCCGAAAATGAGCACAATTGTGCTCTATGGAAAAAACGTGCAGCAGTCCCCACTGCACAGGTTTTCCGCCCGGCAGTTTTTCTGCCCGCGGGCCGCTCAGAGGGCATTGAGCATGTTCATTCTTCCGTCCGGTTTCCGGACGGAATATGAACACCTCAATGGGAGGGCGGAGGGCTCTTCTCCGCTCATCGCGGAGAAAAGCCATCCCCCCCGCGGCCGTGGGGACGGCCGCAAAACCGGACACATACACCCATCCGGCGTTCACACACTGCGTCGGTTCGACTGTCAGCGTTGCTGCATCATCTGGACCTCCCCATCAACGGTCTTAATTTCTTCTTGTAAATTTTATTACGAGTGTGCATAAGGGCATTTTGTTTGGTATTAGGGTCATGCTGTTTTATAAGACAGCAACAGTCAATCTCCTATTCAGAAAATTCTTGTTTGAAGTATTAATTTCTTCTGACAATTTTTATTCTGATGGTCTGTAAAGGCATTTTTGCTGGTTTAGTGGTCAGGTGACTGTAAAAGACACCGATAGCAAAGATCGTATTGAAAAAAAGCTTATTTCACATACTGATTTCAAATTTCACATGCCTCAAGGCAATCAAATTAAACAGCAGTTACTGGGTGTGCACCCTCCTTGATCCATGTTCCAAATCAAAAGTCAGCAATTTCCTTCAACCCCTTCATTTGACTGTAGAATGCAGGAATTTGAGAAAAGGCTCTTTGACCAACTGGAGACATCTGTTGCGTCTTCTTCACCTTCTAATTTCATGGTGGAACAACTTCAGCAATGTGAGAACAATAGAATGGCAAGTAGCTGTAGCAGCAGCAGAAGCAGCATTGGAAAAATTGTTTTGTAAAATAGTCAATTTCTTATTGCAAATTTTTATTCTGAGGGTCCATAAGGGCATTTTTGGTGATATTGGGGTCAGAGTACTTTAAAATGGGTGCCAGGGGTGCAAATAGGGCAGTATACCTGTCAGGGGCCAGAATCAAAAAGGCGGCCCGGTGACATGTTAAAATTAGGAAGTAGTAATCGGTGGGTGCCGCATTTGATTTAGCTGCGTGTGGCCATAAAACGGTCAATAGATGACTGACGGCAGCCATGGCTCTCACCGCACCCACTCTAACTAGGGCCCTGCCAGCTGAACCTCCGTGTTCCCTGTTGGGATGTTCTTGCTGCCACCACATATATGACAAGTTTTTGGTCCCTGGTGCAAAAAGTGATAGGGGTCTCCTGCCAGTTCCCATGTGCCATTTCCAATACCGGTGTCTTGTTTTGTGTCAAAGGGGCCCTGTAGCAGCTGCTACCGATGTACCTGCTGTGGCTACGCCATCCTCATGTTTTGGTTAGCCATTGAATGGAATGATTTATTTTATCCTGTGAATTTTTTTCTGTGACTCTCATAGCCTATTTGTCTTGATAAGAGTCCCCCGTATCCATTTCTGTTGGGGATGTTAATTCCCCCTCCCCTGTTTGGGTGAAAAAATTAACCTGGTTTTTTCCTTCCCCCATAGCGAGAAAAGGTAAAAATTGAACCCCTCTCAAAAAAAGGGGGAAAAATCAGAAGGCACCCAAATAAGAGAAACAATTTTTTTGAGATAAAAAAAACATTTTAACATGAATGCCACAGGAAAAAACCCAAATGTAAACCTGCATTTTGTTGCGCGTTCGAATTTAGGGGTTCTTAGTCAAACAACATTTGTCAATTTCCTACTTTTTTTTTTAAAGGGAAACACCCATCAGAAAGGGGGAGGGAGAGAGAGAGAGAGAAAAAAAAAAAAAAAAAAAAAAAAAAAAATGGGAAAGGAGAGAAAGGGAAAAAAAAAAAAAAAAAAAAAGGGAAAGGGGGGGATATAAGGGAAAAAAAAAAAAAAAAAAAAAAAAGGAGAAAAAAGGGGGGGGGAAACAGACAAATTACCAAATCAATAATTTAAAAATGAGATCTGTTCTATAATTGAGCCCTAGGGGTTGGGGGGTTTCAACATAAAAACCCAAATAGCCTTCCCTATTAGAAATGACTTTTATGATCACCCCCTTGGTTCCAATAAAAAACAGATTCAATAAAAAAAAACTTTTAAATCCATACATTCCCATGATGGTAAATAGAAATTTTTGGGGACACGTTGGATACATTTCTTAGTCTGCACAAGAGCCCCTATACTTTTTTTTTCCCCGTACTTATCTTTCAAGCGTCTGGTAGTGCATCCACTTTCTCAATTACATGTTACACATTAAAGACAATAAAACTACATTACTAGATTCGAATTCAAAATTGTTTAATTTTAAAATATTACCATTAGTAGCCCCTTGGGATTTCTTTAGTTTTTTTTTACATACTTACAACATGAGCATCTAGATAGACCACAACGAAAGAAACCTTCTATGTTAGCCAGGTTTTCTGTTTTTATTAGTTTTGACTAGGTAGGTGCAAGAATGGAATGCAGGGGGGTTTGTTTTCCCTTGAAAAACAAACACCCCTTCTGCGAAAACATCTAAGAGACACTTGAAAAAATAAGGGAGATTTTTTAATGAAAAATCTTTTTAAATATGATTAAACTCACTGCTATTGTAGTAACAAAAATTGGACTCTGTTTTTTTTTTTTTTGTTGTTGTACATTTTTCTTAGAGTATAACGGGGTCTGATCTTTCTCGTTTCCCCATCTTTGACTGCTTATCTAACGACCATTTTGGGTCCCCCCTTTTTCGCAATCTATCAACAAATTTTTTTTTTCCAAAATTCAAGCTTATTTTGGATGAAAAATTTCTCCGTCCTAACTGTTCTCCATTGGTATAGTTTTAAATTTGTATGATGGATGAAAAAACTGGCATGAAGTATGTTATTACTAGCTGTGGTTTTTAAATGTTGATGTATAATTTTTTTTATCCTAAAGAACCAGTAAAGGGAAAGACCAAAAAGTTGAAAAGTAATGGGGGTTTGAAAATGTAAAAAATAAAAACCAAAAGATTTTTATTGAAAATATGAAACAAAATGCTGTGCGGATGTCACATCAGAATTCCATAGACGATGACTTTAGTAACCCCCGTACAGAATAGGGTTAAAAAAATGGATTGTTTTCAGTAAAAATATAAATTCCTCAAACCACGATAAAAAAAGGTTTGCAAAAAGAAGGGGAAAAACTTGGCCCCCCTTGATGCTCCTTCTTTAAAGGGTAAAAAGTATTGCAAAAATAAAATAATTGTGAGAAATAAATAATCTATTATCATCAGAATATAATCAATCATATCATCCCTTATGGGGAAAATTTTTCCCTTAGGTGGAACTCTATTGCCTTCAATCCAAAATAATGGGGAAATTGCTGTATACGCGTTCAATATGCACGTTTCCAACTACATTGTTACACCATTCAAATTGATCTACAATTGAAAAAACATGTTTTGTATTTTTAAAGAAAGCCAAAAACATCTCTGAAAAAAAAGGGGCTGCAGAAATTTTTCCCCACCACTCGCAATAGTTTTTTTAAAGGGAAAACTTTGCCCCGCCACGAGGGGTTAAAGGTGGGGGGAAAAGGTTCTTAGGGAGTTTGGGGAGTGAGTGGAAAATAGGGAAAACCGGGCTTTTCCCAAAAAATAGGTAGTCATTTTCTCTCGGGCTAAGGATTCCCAATTTTGAGTCCCTCACTAGAATATTAATGATCTTTAGAAAAATTTTAGGGGGGATCATGAATAAGTATCTGATATGTGGCCCCCATTTCCGAAAAAGATTATTCAAAATAATTAAAAGCTAGTGTTCAAAAGAACGACTACCCCCCCTTATTGCTTTGAATATTAGATCTTTGTTGCTAAGAGATTTTTTTAAGAATTTTTTTCTTCTGTATTGCTCATATTAGATTCCCTATAAACTCACAGTGGAGCCAATAAGTTCCCTTTTGAATAAACTTAAAAATTTTTCTAACGAGCGAGGAGAAAAGAGGTAAAAATCTCTATTTTTGTATTAAAAGAAAATTGCTCTCATGTGTTGTATTTACGTTTTATCCAGACATTAAGCTTTTAACATAAACTTCCTGAAAAGAAAAAATTATTAAACACAACATTGCCCAAAATTGTATTTGAGAAAACAACCCTAGTTCCAAAGATTGTAGGCAGTCACTTTCCCCTTTTCTTTTTAAAATGCTTTTTCACAGTTAGATTTCTCGCAAAATTTTGACATCCTTAATGTTTTATATAGATCGAAATGATGATCAGGTGCATAGCCCAAACCTTTAGCAATGCTTAGTCTCTTTGCATGGAGAATATAGGAAAACAAAATTTTTCCCCTTCATCTACTTGTGGGAAACCCCCTGATTATCTCCGATTCGTTGCGGGTACTTTCTTAGGTGTTTTCTTCCTGCCCCGCGATGTCGTTTTTGAAACCTCTTTCCCTTCTTTGGGCGGGACTCTGCGGTATTGAAGGGGGTAGGATTCTATTTCTTTGGTCGCTGAAGTATCTTCTGAAGAATCAAGATCTCAAAAACTCACTCGCGTTTTTAAAAGTGGTGTGTACAAGGTTACGATTTCCAAAATTCAAATGGATCGAGGTGAATCCTTTTCCATTTTCCCCAAATCATACCATAAAATTGACTCGTAAACCAAGGTCTTTTGAAAAATTTTTTTTTCTTGATTTTAATAATGTTTTTTCTAGTGGCAAAATTTTTTTATTTTTTACCAGATTGGGATATTGTTTTTTATCCCCTTTTGTGGGTTCACTTTTTCTTGCATTGTTTTTACTCATCTTTATATCATTAAAACTTTTCTTCAAACGAAACAATAAGTCCTAAATTGCATAGAGCTCTGTTAAGATATTTTCCATTTCTCTTTAAAAAAGGGTCTGGGGAAAATAGTAGTGGCTTTTTCTTTTAAACGTAAAAACCCCGTGGTACCATAGATTTTTCTATATAATTATTTAGGGTTGTACAGTCCCACCAAACTTTAACTTCTTTTTTCATAAGTTTCTCTAGGTCCCACATTTGCTTATCCAGATCCACAGTATTTTCCTGTGCCTTTATCAAAAAAATTTTGTGCCTTTGTAACTCCCTGGCAGTCCATTCATCTTTTAGTGATGTCTATCCGACATTTTCTCACTCCTTTCGAAATATTGCAAACAGGGGCAAAAAAAGAGAAAAAATAAAACCACAGCAGCAACCCAAATTAAACGTCACCTGGGGTTTGGGGGCGGTTCCAAGCAGGTTTCAACTGTCGAAGTCCAAAAACGATGAAAAAGGTAAAAATTGAACCCGCCCAAACAAAGGGGAAAAATGAAGGCAGCCAAATAAAAGAAACAATTTATTTGGTATCAAAAAAGACATCTTAGAAGTGAATGCCACAGGAAAAAACCAGTGTAAAAAATGCTCTTGTTGAGGTTTCGAATCTAGCGATTCTTGTCATAAAAAAATTTGTCAAGTTCCTACTTTTTTTTAAAAGGGAAAAACCCATTTCAAGCAAGGGGAGGGGAAGAGAGAGAGAAAAAAAAAAGGGAAAGGAGAGAAAGGGAAAAAAAAAAAAAAAAAAAAGGGAAAGGAGAGAAAGGGAAAAAAAAAAAAAAAAAAAGGGAGAAAGAAGGGGGAAAGGGAAAAATTACCCATCAATAATTTAAAATGGATCTGTTTTTATTTTTAGACTTTAATGGGAATTGGCGATTTAAACGTCATCGAAGATGTACATCGGGGAGAAATTCCAAAATCGGGGGAAACGATCAAAGCGATAATTTTTGAAACGCTCATACTACGTTAACAATTTTTTTCTTAACATCTAGTTATATGTGTCCCTGTTAAATGAAAATTGTTCAATCTGAAAAGTGAATTGTTGATTTGATAATCAACTATTGATTTTATAATCAAGGAAAAAAATCATTAGGAATTGATCTAATGAATTTGTATTCCCTTACCAAATAAAGATGACAACGTCAATTATTCTCTTCCATTAGAAAACCCTCTAGATATATCACATTCTGTTATTGTTATTCTCTAATGTAGAGGTTCGTGTAACTGGAAGGCAAATTTTGTCCCCATCACGGTACCCCATATTAAGAGGAAAAATTGATCATCATAAACAAACTAGTCATGAGTCATGTTAAAAAATAAACATTAAACAATAAAGTCTATCTGTGTTTCCTGACAGCTGTTACATTTAAAAAAAAAAATTCAATCATCTTACAACCCAACTGTGTGTGTTTTATTACTGTGCATAGTGAGGTGACATCTAGCGTCACCAAAAATAATCATCTCTTCATTTATTATTCTCTAGTTCCCATAAGATATGTGGAGTGAATTTTAAATAAGCTTGTAAAAATTTTACACTCGTTGTAAATGCACATCCACATATTGGGAAAGATTAGTAGTTAAGCAGCCTATCCTTGAGATAATGGGTCTCCACTGTGTTTTTTTCAATCCTTGTGGCTCTTAGGAAAACAATAAAAGGATGCAATTCTGGGGAACTTATTGAATTTAGAATTGAATACTTTTCTATTTAGAATACCCTCTTCATGTCCTTCAGTACTCAAGCTTATATCTATTGTGTGGATGAATCCTCTTTCAATCTAAGATATCTCTGTGTATCTGGTAATATTTGTAATGATTCCTTATGATATGCAGGTTGATCTAATATCACTATTCCACCCCCTTTGTTCGCTGGCTGAATAATAATGTAATTATTTTCCTGCAACGTGACTATAGCTTTATATTGCTCTCTTGTTAAGTTACATTTAGAAAATATATAGGATTTTTTCTTATTCATTTTATGTAATTCAGAGATAACCAAATATTGAAAATACATTTTGATTTTTTAGACAATAAAGTATGTTTACATACATATGCAAAAGCATTTTTATCATATTAGAAGGGACTTTTTGGACATTCAAAACATTTTACACAAGTACACCAATAGCTTCTGGTCAGCATTAATTTTTTTTGGTATTGAAAAGGTGGAATTAGGATGGAGAAAAGCAGATGCCATTAGTAAAATGTCAAGATCAGAAATTAGATGGATCTTTAATCTCAAAACAGTTGCCTTTAGTGGCTTAAATTGGGGCATTACAATGTTTGCATTTTAATTATATGTGTTTTCTCTATATATATAATTTTAGGAGAAGTAGGATAATATTTGCTTCACAATAGGTTTTTATTTAATATGAGAATAAAGTTTATTGCAAACAGAACACTATATCAGCAGCACTCTGCCACACTAGCGTGCACCTATACACTTATTTTTCAAAATGGATGTACTGATCATATTTTGTTTTTGGTCTGTTTGCATGGGGAAGTGGCTGGCCCCCATCTTGGTTTTTGCACTCCACCCATATGCATAGGTTTCTTATTCAGAACAGGTTATAACTGGAATCTTCTCTCCCTGAAATGTGAAGGTCTGAACAGGCACCAAGAGAGGTAACATATAGTGTAGGTTCCCACCAGAATTGAGGTCACCTTGCCACGGTAGGTGGGCATTTAGAGTTTTGATCATAAATGTACACTAAGAACCTCAACATTTTCATATATTCCAAAGTAGCAGAAATGCTTTTTCCCAAAAATTTCTATGTCTCCTTTGACTGTTTTTTAATGCTTATAGAGAGTTGATGATATTGTGTTGTGTTTGCAATGCTTTTGGCTGCCACACCAGCGTGCACCTATAAATTAATTTTTCAAAATGGATGTGCTGGAATGCTGGAACGTCGCTGTCAGGCACATCTTCGCATCTTCAGTTTCAGTCAGGGAGTTAAGGTTTTAAATTTGCAGTATGAGCAACATTTGTTGCATCTTTATCACCTACTACTCCGTTTATTCCAAGATTGTGGCAGAAAGATAACACGTTGTGGCATTTAGCTTATATTTCTACTAAAGCAAGGTATGCAGCAGTTTTGATTGAATATATATCTCTGTTTGTTCATATACGTGTATATACAGATATATTGCAGGCAATTAAGATCATGTTGCATTCACAGTTGCACCCTAAAATTACATTAAGATTTTTTGCTTACTATTTGAATTTAAAATGGTAACTTATAAGGAGTTCTTAGCGCAATTAGATGTTTTCTTTCTTTTTTTCTGAGGCATTAATTTTAAGACCTTCTAAGGATCATATTTTTTTTTATCATTCATTGTATATTTATATTTAAAACTATAGAAGTAAAAAGGATGTACTTTATTTTTCTTATGACTGTATACTGTAGTGCTATTTACATTTATGCTATGCCATATAACCTAAATTGGGTGGTACAATCCATAATACCACAATGCTAGATGGGTATGATTTTAAAATGAACCACAGAAGCTTTTTTTTTTCTTTCCAATTTTGATTAAATATGTATTTAAACTTATGTTGACTTTTATTGCATTGTTTTTAATTTTTATCCTATTTTAAGTTTAAAAAAAAATATTTTTATGTTTTTCAGCAATAATCAACAAAATCAAGCCTAACTGTCAAGCTGCATGCTGCTGGAGCAGGTTCTCATATGGAGCTGGAGGTTATTGGTGTACTATGCTTCAGATTTCTGTCTCTGATTTCACGTTAGATTTTTCCGTTTAGTAAAATCAAACATGTAAACATAGTGTAAGGTACCGGTCAGGGGCGCACAAACAGACATGGACAGTGTGAGGCCCTGACACTGGTCTCGACCCCTGTCCCTGCCTTTTGGGGTGCCCAACTCCTTAATAGGTTGGCCACAACCAGAAGACTGAGTGCTATACTGAATAGCGTGAAAACACAAGACACAGACAAACAATACAAAACACAATAAGGGAAGGTCAGGCAAGCCAAGTCGGTAACTATCGGGAATGCGGTACAAAGTCAGAAGGCAGATGAATAAATGTGAAACAAGCAGAGTAAAGTAACCAGGGAGGCCCAGAATAGAGAGGGCGATCTATAGGCAGAAACAGACCAGTATAACAGGCAAAGAGAGGAGACAGAAGAGCCCTTAAAGGGGTTGTCTCACTACATTGATTCATCTCACCTCAGTCCTGCTTTCGTGGTTTCATTTTGAATTCAGGGGCGTGTTTATTGGCTTCTACTAGGCTGCAGTAGAAGCCAAGTCTGTAGCTATAGCAACCAGTATTGTCAGCCTATCAGGAGAGATTGAACAGGTCTGTAGCGACCTGCAGAGCTAATGCATCCCATACAAGAAGGGATATCTCAGAATAGGTAGGATCCTGCTAAGGGACATATATTGCAAAGTTGCCTGTTTTTGAGAGATCTTTAACATAAAAAGCAATCCTTTTAGTGAGAAAACCCCTTAAAATACCTTCCAGGAGAACTTATGACAGAGGCAATAGGAGAAAGAAATGGAAGACCAGATAGGAAGATAGAACTGTCAATCACCAGGAGCAAGGAGCCAGGTTAACCTGTGGAGTGCTGGAAGATTCCTGGGCCGGGTGTAGGCCGGGAATCAATCAAGATTGTAGGGAGGAAAACCGAGTTTGCACTAGTAAACACAAATGCAGACACTATGTCAGAAACCACGGCTTACGTCACAACGGCCGTGGCAGGCAAGCAGAACTCATAGCTGAGGGTCTTTCTGTCATGATCATGACACATAGTCTTACTGAGGCTGCAGCTCTTGCACAAGTAGAGCAAACAATATCTTTGGTGGCTGTACATGTCCTTGAATGCCAAATAATTACCTGTCAAATATTTACAGGTAAACCAGAGGAAAGGGCAGGATTTGTCTAGGACATCATGGGACACAGGTAGTCATGTAAACAAATTCAGATTTTCAACCTTTTGTAATAAGCAAGAGATAACTAAAGTGTTGAAAATTTAAACTGCCTTTAAAGGTTAACAAATAATTGGGTCACTATCCACATTGAAGTGCAGCATAGCTATTATAATTTTTGAACTATCTTCCTTTTGCATATTGTGCAATATTGGGTGTATTTATAGTTTAGAATGATGAATTTATGAACTTTATACAATGTATTTTTGTATTTTTGACTTTGTAAAAATTGTATTACAAATAAAATAATATTTTGTTAAAGTATATATTCTTCAGACATGCATTTCTTTTTTGGTGATATTAATAAAAATAAGCTGTTAAAACAGTTCAGTGGTAAACTGAAAAACAATCAAATTTACTGTTCAGGTGAAAAAACATCTAACTTTAGAGCAACAAAAATGGGTGCTAGAGCCCATACACAGCAATAAACATTAAGAACTGGCACACACCAGATAATGCTTACCTCAAAAACAATGTACTACAAAATTATTAACATCTAAAAGACCAACAGTAATCATAGTATGGAAATACAAGTGCCAGTCCATTGGGGCAAATGGGGTAAAAGCCCATAATTGGCAAGTATTACCCAAGTCTAAAAGGCCAAAATTAACAAAAACTTGTTTATAGACAAAGACCATTAAAAGTAAATATAGGAAAAGGTTGGATAGCCATCAGTGTAACTAGGCTATCTTGAAATTAAGAACATATCATTAATAGAACTAGAAGAATAGATACATCTACATTAATAAACCAAATAGACTACAAAATTTAAATTGACATGAACCTTGGGAGCCAATACTGGAAGCGCTGTCACATTATTTAACTATTTAGCCATTAACTACGAGGTACTTCTATTGTACTCCTTTTGTTGAGAGTATTGTTGTTTCCTAGTTGGTTAAGTAATCCCATAGAAACTATCCCTTACACAGCTTAGTCTACATCATGACATTTAGCATTGTATGTACCCCTGCCACACCTTTTGTAAGGACATTTCGTCTAGGGAATATTTTGAGCCCAGAGACTTAGACTAGTGGTGGCGCTTTTAGTTCATGTGAATTTATGCAGTATCAGAGCTTGTATTTTGTGTTGTATTATGGCCCCATTAGAACCTATTCTGTAATTATATTCTTTAACATGAATACCATCCATGAATTAAACAGATGTTCCCATCTCAAACATTTATGGTATATTGTTAGGAAATGGCATACATGAATAATAGGGGAGGATCCAATAGGTGAGAGTAGTGTGCAAGAGCAACCTACTGTCCGCTGTGAAAGGAAACTTTTACAGGCCCATCTTTATAATGGGCATGGATCCAAGAGGTGTAAAGGATATGCCTTGAATCTCTGAAATGGAAACATCCCTTTAAGGTTTTTTATGACTGCCATGAACTCTCTCTCTCTTACCTCAAAAGAGACCAAAGTACTTCTTATTATTAAGACTGAATATAGACTGACATACACTGAAAGTATGTTGCTGCCTCTAATCAAATCTTCAGGATTGGAGTAGAGATTGCAATGGGCTGCTAAACAGTCAAATTAGATTGCATGTGCCCCTCACAATTTTGAATCTGTTTTTGATATACAAAAGTCAAAGTGCAAAAATGTGTTACTCTCATCTGTTGCCAGAAACCTGAAAAGTAAAGGGAGAGTGAAAAAAAAAAAAACCTTGTCTACATTCTGAGAACCGTTGATAGCTCTCCAATATGACCCGCTTTGTATCTGAGTACATACGGAAGGCGCAACCAAAAATGCTTACCCATTTGTGTGACTTCCTCCTGTGAAAACATAATTTAAAGCAATAATGTAAATGATGGAATTTTCTAAAGGGAGGCACATAGAAAGAATACACATTGATGATTACCTCTATGATTAAACTCATATGTGAGCACTCCACTCTCATTGCCTTTCTGGCTGGCCTGCAGATACGCCTTGTATGTCCCAGATGCATCTATACATGAGCAAACTGCAATTTTTATCTAAGTCCAGCAGATTGAGTTACCTTAGTCTCTTACTGTGATAGGCTCAGTGGGCTCTCAGAAGATATACTAACTGATAGAGAGTAATCCCTTCTGTTCTATAAGGTCCATTTCAGATCACTCAACATAAATTTTTATTGATATTTACTAATTTTAATGTCTTATATTTTCTTTTAAATAAAAGAAAGTAGTAAATTAACAAGTTAAGATGTATACAAATAATAGATAAACTTTGTTTCAACAAATTAAAAGGGTTGTCTTAGTATAAAGAATAGCTTTTAACAGGTAGGGAACATTACATCAAGACTTCCTCTTTTTAATTTTTCCCTAAACAGGAGATACGAGAGACGTTATCTGCTGAGTGCTCAAAGGTTTATCTGGTTACCATCCCACTATCCCCTTCTCTCCCTGCTGTTTATCTTATCTGAGAGTAGTGAGTGATGCCATCCCATGATGGGACACAGGACCTTCCGCAGCTTGAGAACAGAGGGTGTTATCTCTAAAAAACTTACTTTTGTTTACTTTGAGCTCTGAAGCTCTCTGCACTATAGATTACATCTCCTGCAGTCATGTCAGTGCAATTAAAAGAACTAGGAATACTGAACTGATTTTCCAATCACTGCTATAGAATCACTCACAGCTCAATGAAGAAGATAGACGAAGGGTGATTCTAAAGCTGTGGCTCTGAGAAACAGTATGGTGAGACAACCCCTTTAAAGCTAGGTTTGTGACTCATCAAAATAGCCACCTCTAGATGATATAACAACTTTACACATTTGAGCCATGCTTTCTACAATTACATTCCGATGTTCCCAACATGTGTTGCACTTGTAGGTTGCTTTGTTTTCACCCTTCTACCCAGTTAATTTCAAACAAACTCAGTGGGGTTTAAGTTTGGAGTGCAGGACACGCCAATCTTTGAAGCCTTCTGGCTTTTTTGTCTTTTT